>JAJHUR010073861.1:0-32454 GCA_027495735.1 Lutjanus campechanus
TACTGCAACTATTGAAAACAATGGTTCGTGTTTTTGCGTCATCGAAGTGCAAGAACAGGATGTCGTGCAACACCCCGTACAGCTTTTACAGGCTGACTTTGTCGCACAGCAACATGCTGAAGTGGCTAATTGTGCTACAACTGGATGCTAATGCTCCTGTCCAGACACTGCGCCTGGCAGACCATCGGGTCTGCAGTGCACTTTTCTCAAGATGACTATTGCCAGCCCAAGAAGAGAAGACATCCCATCCAGAAACACTTCACCAAACACACCTCAAGAAAACAGCTGTCCCACTAGCTGCAATGAAGACATTCTTCAACAAGATCCTGTGAGATGTTGTCACAGAGTGAACGGTAAGAGAGACGCTTTGCATGTTGTTGACAGAGATTACACTGGTGATGTGAGCTGGACTGTGGTGAAAAAAAGCACATTTAATGCACAAACTTTGACGGACCAATTTGCCCCGATATCTACCGTTATAACTCGTTTTGCGGCTGCCGGCTGCATCCGCGTCCCTCAATACCGCACTAGTTTTAAAACGAGTTGCAGCTGTCAATCATACACACACATACACATGGGGAAATAGGGCCCAGGTTGAAAAATACCGAAGTTATCCTTTAAGGCGGTTGCTGCCATCCTTTGGCCACAAAAGAGCAGCTTATACATGCTTCACACACATCCAAAAAATCATGTGCTGAAGAAATGGATTGTATTTGTGACTAATAAGCAAAACATATCTGCAATTTGGCTGAGTTCGTTAACCAGTTAGTTAGTCAAACTAACAAGCAAGTCAAATCAAATTTTATTTATGGCCCAAATCACGATTTGCCTTAGAGGGGTTTACAATCTGTGACAGAGTCTATTGCATAACAAAAATGAACTTAAAGTTACCTCAAGGTGCTTCTTCAAATTAGATGTGAAGTCTTTTGATGCGGAAAGCTGCTTGGTTGATGGCAAGCAGAGCTCACACTGCACTGCAGTCGCCAACTCAGGCTGTATGACGGGCAGGGGCAAAAAAATAAATAAAAAGGGCACCAGCTGTATGCGTACCGAAAATCATGATGCACTTCATCTCGTTTTGTCTACTTGAAGGGCACTCTAGTGGGTACTTTATCACATTGTCTTGAACAATGGGCCACTCTATCAATTTATAATTTTTATATTTTATCTACCACAGGGGCATCAAATAGGGCACTTTTGCTGCATTTTTAAAAAAAAAAATCCTTTAGTGCGCTGAAAGTTGTGATGCACTTTTAACATTTTTTCTACTGGAAGTGCACCCTACCACATTTCTCTACTGGAGGGGGACCCCAGAGTACACTTTATAATTTTTTTTGGACATTAGGCCGCTGTCAAGGGCACTTTCTCATATTTTGTCCACTCAAAGGGCACTGTAGAGGGCACTTTGTGACATTGTCATGGCCAGTGGGTCACTCTAGAGAACATTTATCATATTTTATCCACCACAGGAATGTCCAAGAGGGTACTTTAGCTGCATTTGTTCGAACATGCACCCCCTCAACCCCCCACCTGTGGTTTGTATTCCACTACTTGCCAACCCTAGTGTTGACAAACTGCCTAAACCCCTTGATATCACAGGCGGGGTGCCATAAAAATGGCCCTTTCTGCTTCTATAAGTCAGATGCAGACTCAAGATACTAAATGGTCCACCCTGAGCCCAGCTAATATGCCAACTACACCACCGGTGACTTCATTGCTATTCATACCATGGTCTCTCCTCCGCGTCTTTCACTTGGATGTACAACTCAAAGTGATCACTGGAACACGCTGGAGGTGCCACACCTGCCCTGATTACATAAACGCTTACTCTCATAGGACAACTCTTGACAGTAGTTAGCAGGCCAAATTGCCAGCTTGGGTGTTTTTGCAGCAATTAGACCAAGTGTATTATATTCACATTATCATGCTGCCACAAGCACTTTGGGTTAAGGTGCAGCACTGAGCATCTTGTCTACCCTGCAAGGCGGCATTTTTCACAGTGATGAATGCTGATGAGTATGGTGCAAACTCCTGAAATTCAGAGGTTACACTGAAGCTGGGCTGCAAACGATGTGGCATTTTGTATTTGGTAAACAGTGATGCTTAAGTATAGAGTCAAAGCGGAGTAAAGCACCTCTGTGTGTCACTCTTCGCCTGCCTGTGGCAGCGAGCGTGCTGTGCTGCGGGAGCAATTGACCAGCAGTTGCAGCTGAGACTCCCAATAAAAATATAAAACAACACCCATTCAATTAGTGATCCATGGCCCTGGATGTATTATGCAAACATAACCAGCAGGACAGAGTAGTAATCAATCATGTTTGTTTGTCCCCTGCTAACAGCAGCACCACTGTGGCCAGTGTGGAATGTACAACATATGCACGTTAATAAAACAGGGTATATATTTTTAAAAAGGTTGTTTTTCAGGCATTGTTGCCTCTCTTTGATTGATGGCAGTAGACAGTGAGAATAAACAGAAGGAGATGGAGAAGGAGATGACATGTTGCAGAGGCCCTTGGTTGAATTTGAACCAGGATTTAGTAGATGCATGGTTACATGGTGTGGACTTAGACCAATAAGCCCCCGGGACACCCCACGTGCTGTAGTCGTACAACACAACACAACACAACAGAATACCAAAGCATGTTCATGTTCATTGTGTTGTGTGTATTTTTGACATGTTGTTGGCAGCCTGAGTGGTGAACAGGTGTGTTTTGTGGGATGAATGAAGAGATGACATAGATTAATGACCCAGGTCTGTGGCAGACCATTATATTGAAGGCCACTGCTGCCCACCGTGGGTGGGTGGGTAGTTGTGTAGACCTTGACATGGCCAGCAGCTAAAAATAGCCAAAGAGAATAAACAGGCTGCTGCTATGGCGTGTTTCCTCCCTCTTATTGACAAAAACACACACACGAGCGCAGACGGACACAGCCACGCACACATTTACTGCACTGTACCACGGTGTGCTTACAGAGCCTTCAAATTCACAGCTGGTGGCCTCACATCAAGCCAGTTGTGGGCCTTCCTCGCTTTGAATTTCACAGAATAATAAATGACACCTCTGAAAAATGTTATATCTAAGCCTCGTACTGGCAGCAGAGAAAGTGTGTGTGAGTGGGAGGGGACGCATTCTTGCATTTTTAACCTTGTCCACCTGTGTCTTTTTTTTCTCCTTCCTTACAAGTATTCAAATCTGTTGCCGCTTTCTATTAATAGAGAGGTGTCCCACATTGATTGAATGCTTATTATTGTAATTTAACTGAATGTGACTTCTGCTCTCCCCCTCCTGCAGAAGCTCACAGTAAATTACAGCCATCTACACTTCTTTCTCTCTCTGTCCCTTCTGACACACACAAAACCGTTTTCCATGTAAGGCAACATTATCAGCTTAAATCTGCTGTTTAGGAGCACCTTTTCATGCATTTATTCATAGCTCAATACTGTCACATATTCTTTATCTATAAGCAGATACATCCTGTAAATGATATGTGCATTGCTCTCCCTAATGAAGGCGTTATGAACAGATGATGGCGTGTCTCTCTCATGTGCTGACAGCGTCAGAAGCAGGAGCTGTGGATTGCAAGTGTGTCCACGGTGTTGTTTGGATGATGGAGTGGACACATTTTATGACAAATTGGAAGGGGAAAATACAGCAGGCAGTGACGGCTCAGGGATGAGGCAGCCGGTGTAGTCAGTCAACTCTTTTTTGGTCAGAGATTGATGAGAACATGCTTACAAAGAGAGAAGCTGGAGGTGACTGTTAAGTTCGGTACACTCCTCACCTTTGAGTTCTTCCATTAAAACTTACTTCTCTCTCTCTCTCTCTCTCTCTCTCTCTCTCTCTCTCTCTCTCTCTCTCTCTCTCTCTCTCTTTCTCTCTTTTCCTGAAGAATGCGGGGGAGACTGGGGTTGGTTGGCAAACTTTTCACTCCCTGCTGTATTTCTTTGACATCATTTATGTGAGAATATTCTCACTAACAGTACATGAAAGTTTGATTTCCAGGAAAATACGAACTCTGAAATATTAAAAATACTGGAAAATATCTACAAAAACAGCTTTTTTGTCATTGTTGGGCCAGATAGTGGCATGTAGTAAAGTACAAAACGTAAACACTGATTTTGACTTCATGGGAACATTAAAGTCATGTTGTGCATTTGTGCCAGTCAGCCCCATCACAGGGTTGGTTGGCACAGTGTTAAAACCAAACAAACAACAAGCCCGGTATCCCCTATAATACATGGCTTACCATGTGGCAACAAACCCCCAAATCAGTGAGCCAATCACTGACATAAATACAGATGGATGACTACGCTATGAATCATGACCTGAAACCTCCCTTTTCTAGCATCAAATAGCTGATTAAAACCATGTTAGAGAAAATGTATTTGATGTGTGCTTTGATGTTTTAGTTTGGCTGATGTCCCATCTACATGTTAATTGTACCAACCAACCCAGTTCACATTCAACTTTTATTTTGTGATGAAATTTAGCAAACATTTTTTATGTTGCATTTTTGTTTCTGTGACCTTTGAAGGACCAGCAAATAGCCGTGTGCCAACCAACCCCTGTTTTCAACCAACCCCGGGTCTCAAACTTCTGCATGACATTCAGTCTCCATTATCACATCATGTTATCACTGTCAGGGTGCATAATATATTCTGGTAAATACAGACAGCAAAGGTTAATTGACCAAACAGTTGATTCAGTGACTGTCAGCCATGCTAGTCTATCTGGCTCCATGGCCCAAGTGTTTCTTCAGCATGATGCTACAATTTGGGTTGCTATGGCAACAGCCCACACATGCCCACATAGTACACAAGAATTAAGAAAAAAAAAAACCTGCATAACCTCGTTTCTGTAAACACCCTCTATAAAGGAGGAAAATAAATCATTTAGAAGTCTTTTGTAACCTGCAGTGCATCAACACATTTTTATACAGAAAGTTAGTAATTACAGATATCAAGCTGCTGCTAACTGGAGTTATTCCACCCACGTGGTGGGACGCGGGCTGGCTTCAACTCCCCGGAGTACCCATGCACGCAGGTGGTGTTAGTATAGAGCTGGAAGCCTCTACTGCACAAAGTATGACATTACTCCTCACAACACATTTGCCAGCTTTAGAAGCTGCTGTGAACAATCACAGTCCTGCTCTGCTGCCGACTACTTTGTACCAGTGCTAACTCACACATCATGACTCATGATAGGATGGCTGATTGGCTGCCAGTTTGGTAATAATTAATGAAGGGGGACACAGTCAATTGCCCTCAATCATTTCTCTGTACCCTAAGTAATTAACAACTGTGTCATCAGCGGTTTTGTTGTTAAGAGAATCATTTACATCTGTCAATTACGGGTCAGGGTGATGCTGCACTACTCTGTCAAATGAATGTCATGATGGTAAACATGGTGCGGTTGGAATAACTAACTGCATTGTCCCATGTTTTTGTGTCTAAGTGACTAATAGGAACAATAATTGGAAACTGGTACAGTATTTAGGGAGAATGCTGCAGCTGGAGGCAAAAGTGAGGTACAGTAGCATAATCCCCCTGGGAAACTGTGCGCCGTCAAAGTAGGTCCACCAAAAGTGTTTGTTTTGCCATTGGCAGGCTCAGATTGTTATTCTAAATTTCTGATAACTTAATGGAAAGGATGACTAGATAGACCCTTTTTATGAACAGTAAGATATGATTTGTTTTACCAGAAACAGCTGTTTTATTGGTCTCTTGAAACTAATTAGACCCTCTTTACAAAACTATAATTTTAACATTGTCTTCTTCATCTTATCATCTTTGTCATTATCATCTTCAAACTTGACAAAAACAAAAGAAAACTGAACAAAAACATCTTGGCTCATCTTTCCATTGCTCCATCAACTCTGGTTTGGTTGAAATAAAGCTTTTATTCATGGCTTTAAGTGTGAAAATATCACAGGGAGAGAAGCAAGAGGGAGGTCGGACATCAGAGAAGCAGTGGGGAGAAACAGCTTGTAAAGCCAGAATATTTTCACATCTAATGGCATGAATTAAAGGTTTATTTCAACCAAACCAGAGCTGGTGATTGCTGGAAGAGTGGGAAGGCTAAGTTTTAGTAAGTTTTATTTTGTTTCTGTCCATTTTGAATGAAAACGATGATGACAACATTAAAAGTACAGTTTTGGGGGAGCCCGTATTGCTCAGCTGGCAGAGCGTACGCCCCATGTCCTGAGGCTGTTGGCCCTCTGCAGTGGCTGCTGGCTTGACTCCCACCTGGTCATGTCATCCCCTCTCTCTCTACCCCACTTCCTGTCATAGCTTCAGCTGTCTATCAAAATAAAGGCAGAGGGCCCCCACAAAAAAGAAGTACAATTTTTTTTACCAAATTGTTGTCCCCATTGGTCATTTAGACACCAAATCATCGGATAATATGGTCCAGGTTGAAAAATACCAAAGTTACCCTTCAACTGAATTTTTGCTCCTTGGATTTATATTTTCTCCCTCTTGCAATATTCAAATCAAATTTGCATGCCAAAGAGATGGAGGCAGTCTATGTGCTGAAGTCACATTCAAATAATTAATCAGGTCCATATGTGATTGCCATGAAGATGATGCAGGATTACACTGCATAGAATCCATATGTGACATCTGGACAGTGGCTTATGACCTTCAAACAACAGTGCCCACACAGTTAAGACATAGTATACGTGCACACAATGGCTCCGCTAAGTCAATGCAGCATTATTGATCACTTGTCACTGGAAGGAAGGAACATGGCAAGGAAATCAATTACACATATGCAGTGTATAATCAAATTTCTGGAAAACCGCTTGGCTAAGGGGAAACGTTCAACTGACACATACTGTACGCTCTATGGGGAAATATCATCACTGTATTGAACACTATTCATATGAACTGAGAGAGAGGAGAGGAGGAGAGGAGGAGAGGAGGTGGAGAACGCTCCAGCAGTGTAGGTAACGATCTGAGGGATAATAAGGGATACATAATTTAATATCTCTATTTATTCATTTAAGACCTGGGAGCGGGGAGATCATTACATATTGATAGCTAATAGATAAGATGGGTTTTGATTACCTGGCACAAGGTGTGTCGGCCTGGCTGGGTTTATGGCTTCATGCCTTACTGCCGACTGCTCTCTCACGTGGTCAAAGAAAAGGGCCAAGACCATCTTCTTGTCTTCTGCGAGATCAGGTTACTTTCTGCCGGGTCAAATGGAGCATCTCAAATGGTTGGTTAGCTGTTACCTTTGAGGTTTTCACTGTTTTGTTTGTAATGGGTGTGTATGTTACAATGCAGGGAGCAATTTGCTGTGCTAATGTTCTTAAAAGAAGCTAAATTAAATACTTTGTACTCCTACGTTGCAGCATTCTACCGTCTGTTCCTTCTGAATGCAGATCATTACTATTAAGGCTGGGTACTCAGTACCTTTGAGATATCGCCCAAAATAATCCAGTACCATCGAATGATATCAGCATTCATTCCTTTTTGTACATGAACCTAGAAATACATGACTACTTGCATGATTTTGCGTGCAGCCAATCACTGCAAGGCTTCTTCAATTTAAGTGTGTGATTGGCTCACTATTGCAGCTACAGCTGCAGCTTCATGGAGTTTGTGGTGGAAGTCAAGCATGATGTATTTGGTTGAGTTGGCAGTTCTGAGACACCACCAAAACAAAAATAAAAGTATCGAATTAAATACTCTATTGGTATCTGTGTCACTTTCAGGGTACTGGTAGTGGCACTGTTATCATATATTTTTTAAATGTTACACAGCACTAATTGCTATGAATAACAGACCACAGCTGTGGACGCAGTTCTGATCATAGACGGTGTCCAGATTTTCATACTAAGATGCTATTTAGTTTGCTAAAACAGTATGAGAGATTTTTTTCTTATGTCCGAAACCTTACCAGTAGCACACGAGGTGCATGCTACATCCTGGGAAATATTACAGTATGCAAGCACTGGACACAGCGCTGGCATACAGTAAATATCCCACAATGCAATAAAGTAGTGATGAAAACAGCAACATAACAGACAAGGTGGTCAGTAACCAAGGCAGCTCTGGCATGATGTGAGAAACACTTTATTTTAAATGTAAGTGAGGTTTTACTTTGGTTGGCTTAACGTATTTTTTAAATGACTTACCTGTGGGCGTGGGTTACCATGGTTACATGTCTCCAAAATCAGTAAAATCTTTTTTTTTTATCAATAAAATAATTTTTTAATTCATATTTTGTGTCAAATTATTGTTTTTTTTTTAAGTAAGTAGCTGTGTAAAAAGGGGGATAATGTAGTGTGAGCTTGTCATTATGGCAAAAATAAATCTCTTCAGGCTGATTCAAGCACCATCCCATCAGTGTCAGGGTTCATTTTGCAATAATGACCCGCTCAATGTATTGTGCCTTATTCTTCACAGTGAAACAAAGTAAAAGCCCAGGTTTTTATTGTACATTTACAGTCAGAATGAACAGAGCATTTCATGGTCAGTTCACTAAAAGTCGCCCATGGCAAATTGTGCACTTAATATCATTTGCCACACTTCAAAACCAGCCTTTAAGGAGCCACTGATACTGATGTGATTTCTGAGATATGAGATAAAGGTTATGGCTTGTGTGTGTTTGCCTCTGTGTGCTTGCACTACAGCCTAATGTTATGATCTATCATAATAGCTGAAACAATATTTTTTTTTTATTTGCGTCCACACTTCACCGGAATGAAATAGGCTGGTTTCATTTTATTATGTTACAGTATATAATCTTCTGCCCAGTTGTACTGAGATTTTCACCTCTAGGATGTGGTGCAGCCCGTGTGTGTGCACCCCTCCACTCCTGCTCATGTAGTGTACAGCGGGACACTCCGCAGTTCGCTTATCCCGTTCCTTCCCGTTGCCTTTTACGCGCACGACGTGTCTGCAGCAGAAGCACAGTGATTCAGTGAGCCCGTGTTCTTCTTCTCCGCACGCTGCGAGCTTTTGGATGAAGCCAGGACTCTTTTTCTTGTGTTCCGATGGCGAAAGAGCGCTGGTTCCGTCCCTGTGATCATTTTTAGAGGAAGATATCCACGCTTTATTTTTTTCTCCCTCTGTTCTCGACTCGTTTTCAACAAAATGTGGGACGCGTGTTGTGTGCGCGGCGTCCGCGGAGTGCTCTCCTCGGTCGCGGCCGCTTGACTGGAGGGGGATCCCGGCTCCCTTTTCATCCTCCACTCCCCGAGGAACCAGAGGAGTTTGCATGCAAAAGGTGGTTTATCTCGGCAAGGTGAGAGACACTGTTTTTCTCTGACTTTTTAAAAATTTGGATCCCACTTTGAACAGAGTCGAAAACGTTGCTAGGACAGATTTTACAGGCTGATTTACATACAATAGAAGGTGTTGGATTGTGAAAAACCTCACAGAACACAAAATAGGTTGTAGCGTAACAGGTATGCAGTGTTTTTTGAATTTATAGGACTGCATAACAAGACAAGACATAAATTAGCAACGTGATGCCGCTTTTCATCCCTTCCTGTACACATGTACTCATTGTATTCCATCTGGATAGTAAAACTGCTGGGTTTTTTGGGGGTTAATATTTGGTACAAATTGCCAGGCAGTACCAAATGTTAGTAAAAACTGTTGCATTCAACAACAGCCTGCAGGAGGATGATACAAGCACTGCTTTTCATTAAAAATGTAACCCTGCCGCAGTTAATTATTAAAGACTAATATTTACAACTTTTGTTCAATTTCGAAGGCTCCAATTGTAAGGGGCATTTTAATCATCCTTTTCTAATTAAAGATCCTGTATAGTGGCTGTTTTTATGTTCACTGGGTTATATTAGTCAGAAAATGTAATAATAATGTCCAAATGTGGAAAAATGAGTTAAAAAGGACTCTAGCAATTTCTGTCACACACGGCCTCCTTCATCCAAATAGTCTGAACACATCAATGGATTTGATGGCTTCTGCCAGTTAATTTGTTTCCTGACCTACCACTGACTGAGTCCCATTCCGAGCTGATGGGGCTGCATAGAAAGCAGTGCTCCTCCAGCTCCAGCAGGAGTTCATTGCCTCACTACAGCCGTAACAGTGCTGGAGTGGAGTGGAGTGCAAAGCAAAGCAGCCATATTGACTGTTAAAACAAAATCATTGATTTGTGCCTAACGCCGTCTTCGAAATGTGATGAAAGGGATCAATAACACTGTGCAGCTGTTGCTATTTTTTGACTGACGTAAGTAACAGGTTACCATGTCTTCGTCCTTTTTTGTTCCTTGAAATATATTTTGATGGCACAGTATGCAACATTTTCCTACAAAAAGAAGGTATAGACCCCTGTAAACACAACCCCCCTCAATCATCACTTTTGATGCACTAGAAGTGTATGGTAGTGGTTGTATTTGCAGAGGACCTGCTCTCTGCCTGTTTTTCCTTATTTTCTCATTATTTTGCTGTACAAAGCGTCCTCTAATAACCAGAAACATCTATATTTGACTTCCTGGCTATAAGACTCAATAATAGGAACAGCTTGGACAAATCCAACTGATTCTACTACAGAGTATAAAATTGATGATGAATCTTGTAACACATCCACATATTCAATGCTGAACTTGATTAACTTGTGTGCAATCAGTCTTTTAGTCATCTAACAAACTGTCTCTTTTGTTTTCTCAGCCATGGAGGGACTGCCCTAAAGTGGATCCAACATAATTCAAATTTTTTAGACTTTTTTTTCCATTTTCATTTTTTTCTCTCATCATTACATCTTCCCCGAGAAGTCTCCTTTCCCATCGCCATGGCTGAGAAGCTTGGACCAGCAGGGGTCAAGCCCACCAACCGAACCACTCCCTCCCTTCCGCCCGAGCCCATCGACATCATCCGCACCAAAGCCCGCTCCCGCAGAGTCCGCCTTAACGTCGGGGGTCTGAACCACGAGGTCTTGTGGCGGACCCTCGACCGGCTACCCAGGACCCGGCTCGGCAAACTTCGAGACTGCAACACCCACGAGTCCCTGATGGAAGTCTGCGACGACTACAGCCTGAACGAAAATGAGTACTTCTTCGACCGGCACCCAGGTGCCTTCACCTCTATTCTGAACTTTTACCGCACGGGCAAGCTGCACATGATGGAGGAGATGTGCGCCCTTTCGTTTGGCCAGGAGTTGGACTACTGGGGGATTGACGAAATCTACCTGGAGTCCTGCTGCCAGGCCCGCTACCACCAGAAAAAGGAGCAGATGAATGAGGAGTTGCGGAGGGAGGCAGAGACAATGAGGGAGCGGGAGGGAGAGGGAGAGTTTGATAACACCTGCTGCCCAGACAAGAGGAAGAAGCTGTGGGATCTCCTGGAGAAGCCCAGCTCCTCGGTGGCTGCCAAGGTAGGGAACCGAAACTGGAAGTGTGATCACACCGCCCCCATCTCACATTCAGAGCCGAACACTCTGCCTGGATCACAGCACATTAACAGCACACATATTAAAGGCCTACTCCCACCTGTAAAAAAAAAGAAGCACGAGTTCATCAATTTGAATCTTAAACAGCCGTGTACTGTACTCTCATCAGGTGCTTTCTTGTGCCATCTGTCTGCTCTCCATCTTTGTTAGTAGCAACAGTTGTTAGGGATGAATTAAATATAGAGAAAGCTGCCGTCTTTGGGTAACAATTTGCGTGGATGTAATGGAAGGAAAAAAGGAGGAGGTGTGGTGTGGAATAGATGTGTGATATGCAAGCAAACATCATGGTAAAGTAAAATGTACAGTACAGCTCAGGCTCTCATAAATTAGTCGTGAAATAGCTACAGGAGCTACATTTAGATTTCTTTTTCTTTAACAAACTAATTTATAAGTGCGTCAGCTTCTAGTGTTGATATCTGTGCAGGGATGAAGTACACTCATCAAAAATATAAATGCAACACCTTTGTTTTTGCCCCCATTTTTTGTGAGTTGAGGCAAACAGCTAAGACTTCTTCTGTTCTGATACCAAATTTGGTCAAATCTGTGTTAGTGAGGACTTAATCCATCCACCTGACAGGTGTGGCATATAGAGATACTGATTAAAAAGCATGATTATTGCAGAGATGTGCATCAGACTGGTCACAATAAATGGCAATCTAAAATGTGCAGTTTTATCTGGGAAAAAAACATAGGCACTGAACTATGGCTATTTGACATAGGGCTACAGATACCATCTTTTCCCCAGGAGGGCAAAGTCATGACCTGTCCTACTCTGCCTCTGATTGCGTGGCAGATATTCTTATCCTAACCCTAACCAATTACCCTTCATGCCTAAACCTAACCAACCCAGAAAATGAAGGGAACAAGTGATAATAATGTCATTTCTTTTCCCTCCTGGGAAAAAAATGGTATCTGTAACCTGTGCCTAATAAATATCTCTTTCAAGATCAAACTGGAATCTGTAAGTGAGTCAGCTTCTACTCGTTACCTTCACTGGTTGGGTTGTTTAGTTATGAAGAGTGATTAGCTAGGGTTAGGGGAAGAATATCAGGGTAGTCCAATCAATGGAAGAGTAGTGCGGGTCCTGACTTTGCAGTCCTTGGATAAAAATTGGTATCTGTAGCCCTGTGTAAAGTAGACATAGTTCAGTGGCTAATAAAAGTCTTTTTTCCAGATAAAACTGCACATTTTAGAGTAGCCTTTTACTGTGACCAGTCTGAGGCACACCTGTGCAATAATAACCTTTAGTGAGCATAGAAGTCTTAGATTTTTACTTCAACTCATGAAAAATGGCAGCAAAATGAAACTGTTTCATGTATATTTTTGTTGAATGTAGTTGGTAAGTGTGTCAGCTTCTTGTGTTGCCTTCTGTGCAGGGATTACATATGTCAGTATAGACGGGATCTGTCAATAACTTGTGACGCGGCACATCTCTTGGTTGGAGCTGTACAAGTCTCTTTTCCCATCCTATTATGTGTCAGTCTTAGTCAGTGATTGGATGCACTCCTCTCTGGATCTGACTGTGAGTCAGCGACATGACAGGATGTCAAAAGTTTGTAGCAGGTGTGTCGTTTCTGGCGCCGTTTACTATATTTACCTTGAGCACATTTATTTGATTGTGAACTGAGGTAGTCATCATCAGTGCTTCTCCCTTCCCACGTACCACATGTTTAGAAAAGTGCTGCATCAGTCATACGCAGGTTTTAATCTTAGAGAAATCAAATGCCTGAGTAGCAAATATCCACGGTGTCCCTGTTTCAGCTCATCCTCCTCATTCCATCCCCACCCTGGCTCAGTCCTCAATTAGGTAGGTCAACCTTGATGAAATCCAATCACTGGTAATTTACCTTTGGTCTCCAGTATCCTGATCTCATCATCGGGCAGTGCAGGACAGGGCTGGCTGGGATTATATTCCATGTCAGGGGACCATAAACGCAGGGTCCCTCCTCTGTGTGTGTGTGTGTGACCAAGGCAACATCATCCCCCCCGTGTTAAAATTCAGATCCTGATTTGCTGTACGTGCTGTGTATGTGGTGCATTGTTGCAGGCTCTCCCCCTTGAAGCAAACAATGTTTCACTTCGGCTCAGACAGTTTGGAAATCATGCTAGATTCAATTTCAGAGCCCTGGTGCCTTGTGTAAAATTTATAGTGCAGTGTTCAGCTTTAAAAGTGGCAAAAATATGATAACGAATACATGAGGTTCGGCTTCTTTTATGGAGCTACATACATGTATTATTCCTGCATGGCTTGTTTTCCCTGACTCAACTAGTGATTTGTGATTGACAAAAATCCTGTCTCAGCTTAATAATTGTATTCAGCCTCCAATGGGGAAGCTGTATATCACATGAATCAATTATCAGGAGGCCGCCAATATCTAATTTAAGGCAAACTCAGGTGACAGCAGTGGGATAATTTGATACGCTGTGTGATATTTAAAGTGATTTACCTCCTCAGTGTGGTCCCTCATTCTCCAGACACGTCTCTGTGTATTGCTGACCTGTTCACTATCATGTGGGGGAAGCCTGTGAAACCTTAAAGGGGAATCCCACACTAATTCAAGTTGCATTGACATTCTGCTGAGTGCTCTACGAGGAGAACTTGAACGTGACTCTGATGGCTCCGCTCTGCGATCGCGCTAAGGTTATCCACAGCTGAAAAATATATTTGGAAATAGACTACCGGGGCTGCTCGACTGTCAGATGGTGGCTCCCCAAGGTCAGGGAAGCCTTTTTTTACGGGGCACGCATTGTGCAGTGAGAACCCTTGAAAGCCCTTGACCAAGAAAATGCCATTACTAGGCTGGTACAGACTACAGCCGTGTGCTTTTATCCAAAGCAACCTGAGCTCTCTATCAAAATGCAATCGTAGAGTCTTCTGGCATGTATTCTCTCTCCCTCTCTGGCAGCGTTTACATGGATCCTAATATTCTACAAATAATCAGAATAACAGCCCAATCAGAATTAAAGTGCCTCATCTAAACACTTCAGTAGGAAGAGACTGGCCAGATCCAGCTGGATCAGAAGAATTTTTAATTGTGTTGAGAGGGGTGGTGTAAACCTTTGATATTCTGTTCAATAGGAAAATAATGATCATATTAACGCTTATTCCAGTTGTTTCTCTCTGGTTGGAATACATATATTCTTTCTGCTTATGTCTGTTCAATATGGGGGTAGATGACGTATCACAAACAAGTTTCTGTTCCAATCGAATTCCCATATGTGAATTTGAATATCTTCCAATATGGATGCCAGACCAATACCCGTGCTATTTTTTCTTGATGTTTATAATTTATTATTATTATTATTATTATTATTAGTAGTAGTAGTAGTAGTAGTAGTAGTAGTAGTAGTAGTACTAAGATTACAAGAGGCTGAAACTGCACTTCAGTCTGGAAGGCTTGTGTAGTTTGTGTAATGTAACTTGCATAATGACATCCTTCAACCAAGATTCTGGCTTGTGACATTCACATGTGCAGCTCATAGGCTGAGAGGCCGCACTCATTTGCATTATTTCCCATGATGCACTTATACTGAGAGTATAAGTTTTCCTATTCTGTGTTTCAAAGTGCAGATTTTACCTGTGATGTGTTTGTAATGTTTATTCAGAACATGGTGGCTTTTGTTGATAACTGGTACTTTTGTGCTGTTTTATCATTACAATATAAGTGAGGTGACTAATACGTTTCTTCACTCCAGCAGAATTGTTTTGCTTCAATTTGGAATGCTTTTCCTTTGTATTACATATAAAGGCAGACTAGAAGTGGAAAACGCAAATCAGCCTTTGCTTGTTTGCACTGCTACCCAATGAATGCCTTACATCAATATTCAATCCTGATACTCGTATTGAGTCTGATCTGACCATCTCTAGCATCCATGTAAGCAGTTAAGAAGATTTCAATTGGATTGACGGCATATAGTCAATGTAAACGTGGCTTCTGTCTCCTTTTCTCTCATTCTCTTCCTTTTTCCTCTTGCTCTGCATCCCTTAATCAGATATTAGAGCCCAGTGTGCTGCTGTGCAGCACCTATGGCCCTCTCTGCCCTTAAATAAAGGTTAAGCATGAGAAGACTGACCTTTTCAGCAGGGTCAATCAAGCTAGGATTACATTCATTAGCAATAACAGCAGTGCATGGGCCCTTGCAGAATGGAAAAGATGGAAACTAATCTGCACCAAAAATATAGACAGCAGGAGAGTTGTGTTTAGAGGAAGCCACAAGTGAAGGATGGAGAGGTGGCAGAAAAGACAGTGGCCGAGGAAAGCCCAGAGAGAGAAAGAGAGAGAGAGTGATGTAAGAGATGCAGTCATGTAAGTCATGCCTAAGGATGCTGAGCTGGATCTTTGCAAACCTTTCCCAATGAATAATGAATGCAATGGTCAAAACAAAGAGGATGCGGCCTAATGCAGTGGCCTCTCTGTGTTACTGCGTGACTTTTGGTCGAGTGCCCTGTCGCGTGAGGAGGAGGACGAGGGGGCAGGGAGTTATCTTGTGTCCGGTTCTATCTGGTGCTTGGCTCATCACAGGTGAGCATCCAGGGGGAAAAGCGAGAAGTCCATGTCACAACAAGAGCGTGCAAGCCCTTCTACTGTTTTTGTACACCTGCATAAGCTTGCAAAAATGGTATTTGTTGCCCTGTATGAAATAGTCATTGTTCAGTGCCTAATAAATGTATTTTCACAAGATAAAACTGCACATTTTAATGACCAAAGCACACCAAACTTTTACCTTGGAGGGCCAAGTCATGACCCGCCCTACTCTGCTGCTGATTGGTTTACCCTAACCAATCACTCCTCATGCCTAAACCTACCAAACCCAACCAACGAAGTACCAGCCAATGAAAGGCAGAGAAGGGGGAGTCATGACGTTGCCCTCCTGATAAAATAAATTAGTATGTGTAGCTCTATGTGAAATAGCCATGGCTCAGTGCCTATTAAATGTCTTATTTCAAGATAAAACTGCACATTTTATTGAGACCACTTCAAGACACACCTCATAATCATGCTGTTTACTCAGCATCTCAATATGCCACATCTGTCAGGTGGATGGATTATCTTGGTAAAGGAGGAGAGCTCACTAACATGGATTTTTAACAAATTTGAGAGAAATAAACCTTTTTTGTACACAGAAGAAGTCTTCGATCTTTTACTTCATTGTGAAAAATGGGAACAAAAATGCATTGCGTTTATACAACCTGGACACCTCCTCCTTAAGTGCTCTATCTCCGTTCTGCTCGAGCATCTCCACAGTTTATGGCCTGTGGTAAAGGACTGTGCTATTAGATTATATAAGAGTTGAGTGGCAATCATGTTTATAAAAAAATATCAGGTGGAAGTCTCCATTGTTTCCTTACTGTGGGCTATAATTTCTATTAATCCAGTAGAACGTGTCATCCTTGATATTGAGCCAGAAGGATTTGTGCTGCCCTGACCCTCTTTTGTTTACAATGAGTCACGGGTGTTGTGGCGCAGCAAATACACTTAGCACAAGCTCATACGAGGAAGCCATATCCAAATTACTGGATTGCTGTGAGGAGTCTTTTGCTTTTATGTGTCCCTGTGTAAATGTATCACCATTGCCAAACATCATTTCTGCAAAGATGGATTTTGGGGCATTTAACTTGTAAATGTTGTTCGTCACCTGCGTGTGTTTTTCCACTGGAAGTGTCTTTTGTCAGTGTGACGGAAAACTTATGATTAGATGCATTTATCTCTGTGTTCAGATGAGCACAACCATATGCAGAAAGTGTGTACTAAATATCAGGACCTCGCCAGCCGTTTGATACACAGCTTGTGATTTAGTGAGAGCTTCAACATTAACATATGAGTCAGACTGTGCTCCTGGTATCAAAAATTAATGTGATTAGTTGTTACATGGATGTCTACAGTACTCACTTTCATTATATTTAAAGTATAGTTTGCAAGGGTAGCATCTTTTTTGTTTTGATGTGTGTTCATGCAAAGATTTTCGGAATATTAATGTCATATGAAATAATAAAACTGTAATAGGCTATACCATCACTCCAAGAGAGAAAACATTCCCATGTTTTGGTTCTCTCCATTATAGAGTCCATTCAGTCTGGGCAGGCCTGGAAAATAATGGCTGAGGATTCAGAGCATTTTAAAGAGATCAATGTTTCTACTTGCCAGACATTTCAAGTTGGGTTTTCCATCTCCCCTCCTCCTCCTCCTCCTCCTCCTCCTCCCTACATCAGCCATGTCTAGCCTTGTGCTTGCTCCTAATGTGGATGTGCACCATCACTCTTTCCTTTATCTAATAATGTAGTCTAGCTAGTGGGAATGCTAAGCAATGGGTCTGCATGGGCGCAGACTTGTGCTGTTTGGTCCTCCCACGCTCGGGAGCAGCCAGAGTCAGTCCACCACAGACACTGTTGGTGATGATGACACAATGTGAGGAAGCTGCAGAATAAGAAGGTACTGTAACAGACACCTCAAATGCCAATCTTTTTGAATGTCAATTTTGTCACATTCTGCCTTAAAGGGATAGTTTGCATTATTTTAAGTGGGCTTGTATGAGGTACTTATCCATAGTTTGTATATTACTGACAGTAGATGACGATCAGCAGGATCCCAGTTTGGAGTGTGTGTCACCAGAAAAGGCTTTTTGATGGCAAAGTTGTTGCTGTCTCTGAACACAGCAGTTCATTGCTTAGCTAATGTGTAGGTACTCCTTTCTGCTTCTCTAAACTGGAGCATGTTGGCCACCTCAACTGTTCATAATACACTGACAATCAATAAATACCTCATTCAACACAACATCAAATAATCCAAACTGTTCACTTAATGAAGTGCAGCCACAAATTCACAATACACAATTTTGTTTTGTTGATTAATTTATAGATTCATGGATATATGACACAGCAGAAATGACAATATGAATGCATAGCATTAAGTGTGACAGCAGTAAATTCAATTAGCACACAGCTTTGCTGTAACTCCACAGCTGCCTGTTGTTTCAGATCCCTGCAGGCAGCTTCTTATACTCTCTATCCGTCCGTTTTCTTCCAGGCTTTTACAGCACTGATGCAAGTATTTGGCCTTTTGTGTGTATTGATAGTGGGAGAGTCACAGATGAAGGGAGGTGAGGATTGGGAAAATGAAGGGAGAGGCCTCAGTCAGCATTAAGTCAAATGTTCTTTACAGTTTGTGCCCTCAGGTCAAATTCAAGCAGCATGTCCACTACCTTGGGTTTTAATCCTTTCATGTGTGCATGGATTGTGGTCAGACATAAATCGATATGCATCGGCATTTAATGGAAGAAGTGTTCTCAGCTTGTTGGGCAAATGGATTTTAGTTACTTTTTGCTTATTTTGTGAAAAGCCTACCCACCGGAGGCTGACCTTGACTGTTGAAATTAGATTTAGACAATTGAGGATCTCCAATCATATTCATAAGCTTGTCTCGGTGTAATAAAGTGGATATTTCTGATTATTCAATGTGGTCAGTGTGGTAGCTACAGTAGATGTCTGTCGGCACGCCCCCAGTTTGGAGAAGCAGAGAGGAGTACCAGCACGGAAGCTAAGCAATGAACTGCTGTGGGTCTACTGTAGGTAGTGCACTGACTATGGATAAGTAACTCATACAACCCACTTAAAATAATTCAAACTATCCTTTTGAGTCAGTTATTTCTCTTATGGTGATGCCTCTGTCCAAGAAGCAGCGTGGAGTTAGCATTTTGCTACATGATCTTATTTGGCCTTAAGGAAGTTATCAGGATGTATTACAGGATAGGAGTGTGTCATTTAGGAAGAGCACACCTTCTCCCCTCCTGCAGGCTCCTAGTTACATAAGCCTTCCACCGGGCTTCTAATCAGTGCAGCCTAGCATTTAGGCACCAGCACCTAAATCCTCTTTACCCCGCAATCATAATCAGATAAGAGTGAACCTCCTAGATTATAGGTGGCATGAGTTCTTATAGTCCCTGCATGGCCAGAGGCAGCAGCATTTATCATCTGGATGTTCCAGGACACACTTTAACCCAGTCCCCCTGTCTTCCTTTTCTCTCTATAAGGCACAGGCAACATAAGGATTATTTTAAGTTGAAATGAGTTCTCTAATGACTCGCTTTACATCAGAAAAGGTTATTTGGGTTAAAAGGATAGTGGATGTGTTATACTTGCTTAATAACAAGCAGTTATTTCACTCCTTTCTCCTTGAAAAAAGCACTCCGATGTCAGTTTTATACCTTCTATGCTGTAGCTGTTTCATTTGTGTGAAGCCTTTGTAAGTGTGCCTTCTATTGTTTTCATGAAAAGTGGCTGATTTGTTGTATATACAGCCAATACTCACTAGTTTGTTCTGCTATTTACTCACTCTAAACATGAATTTCCTCATATGGACAACAAACTGCATGAGTGGTGTAAGCAGTGGACGGAGCACTTTCCACTCTCCACAGTTGTGTTAGTGCTGTTTGAATTTATAGTTATGTTACTAAGCAGCAAATATCAACTTTCATAACAATCGCGTGGCACATTTACCAGGATTGTGATATCAGTTGACTGTGTCGTGTGTTTACATTATATTCAGTGAGTTTACACTCATGCTATGAGTGTATTTGATTTCTGCTGATAGTGTTGATCCACCACCATATATACAGACATAAAAAACGTGGCGGATAACACAAAAGGGAAATAATGAATCAGCAGTTCATCACACAAAAGCAGTTTTTAACTTTAAGATCTCACACTGTTACAGAACCACTTTGGTCGGCTGCAGCTATGTTGTCTACCAGCCTACCTTTTTCTCCTTCTGTGTTGTCTGCCTGTTCTTCTGTTGCCTGTTGTCTCAAAGTTTCAGAGCGACAGAGGCACAGACTGTCTCCACAAGCACAGTCTCCTGCCTGAGGTGCCTGGTGTGAAGGGAGCCAGAGAGATACTGTGCTGCTGCCAGAGGAACACTGACTAAGATTGTAACATGCATGGGAATAAATTACAAAATAATAGATTTGTCTATAGTTTTATTTTTCCCCCAGATGGTCTAGATTTGTGGCTAGTTGCTTAATTCATACATTAAATATTCTGACAATAGAAAGAAACCAATGGCAATAGGTAGGCAGTGGACCAAACCAATGTGAGAGATAATAAATTGGAAACACAATCTTTCAAAACTTAAAAACGTATTCCTTTATGTCTACAATTAAATAAGATAGTAAAAATAATAAAATAATAAAAAGAGGCTGTTGTTGCTGGTCATTGCACTGACATGTCCTCCATGTTATTTCTTATTAAACCTGCCCAGTTAGGCAAACCTTTAAGGTATCGACCAAAATAACCCAGTACCAAGTAGTAGTATCAACAATTTTCCAGTCAGATGATACCAGCTTTCAATCATTTTGTACCCAGATCTAGAAAAAAAAAGACTATTTGTTGTATTGTTTTCTTGCAGCCAATCACTGCAAGTGTTCAAATTGGTGTGTGATTGGTTCGATAGAATGAAATACAAGGAAAAGGCATCGAATGAAGTTCTCTGTTGGTGTCGGTATCACTTAATGGGTCACCATTGCCCAACCCTACCATGAAACTCGAGATATTGTAGAAACATGGCCGACTCCATAGAAGAGGACCCACGAAAACACAAATTCTTATTTTCAGGCGATTACACCCTAATAAAAACATACTTAGGAATATTGTTTTCCATTTCGGCCATATTCCTCCAATAAATCCCCATAAAGTTTACATGCTGGACCTTTAAGAGGCAGACTAGGTATATCTCATTTTGGTTTTACCGCGGGAGTATACCAGGGTCATATTTAAAGAGGAGGAGGTTAAGACACTGCATCCCTTTATTGATCCAACTATACTGTTGTATCTGTGAGTTTCACCCGGAGGGTTGAGAGAGAACATCTGAAGTGAGGCAGAGGAAGTTGTCGAAGACGAGGCGAGAGAAAGCTATCGACGCTCCTGACCCTTAAAATTGATCTGTTGGAATCACGCTGTTGTACATTTTTAATTATTTCAGAAATACTCATTGATCAGTGTGTGCGGTAATTGCAAAACACACCTCCATCCTCCTCTCTTGTTTTGCTTTGCTTTGCACAAATAGTCCGCCGCTGCTTTCTTCCATTTTCATGATTAGCAGTGGGAACTTGCATGCGGAGGAATTACATTCTGGATGCAGCTCAGTGGCAGTGGAGTCCCAGCAGAGCCCACTGGCCTGTCTCAAGGCTTATTGCACTTGACCATGCACGTAGTGATTCATGAATGAAGATATCATTAAATGGAGCTCATGAGGCACGACTAATACACACTATGTTCCTCGCACATTTAAAGGAGTAGAGAGGGGAGAGAACAACAGGCAAAACTGGATTCAGGGGAACATGAAAAACTCAATTTAACACAAGTCCACTATAAACAACATGGTCAATACAAGCCAAGGCTAATGAGTGGCCAGATGGTGAGAGAAGCCTGATGGCTGAAGTCTCATTAGTAATTCTACTGTCATCCACAGAATAAACCCTCACATTTCCTAAGTGAACAAATGTGTTATGACTAGGGCCAAGAATTATTTTCATTTTTTTTTTAGCAATCATTTAGTGTATACAATGTTAATTTCCCAGAGGTTAGATCTTCAGATTGCTTGTTTCCAGTCCAAAACCCAAGGATATTTAATTAATATGATGTACAACAGGAAAAAGTAGCAATTCCTCACATTTCAGAAGCCAGTACTGGTGAATGTTTTGCATTCTGTCTCCTCGATAAATGGCTTGAAGGATTATTCAGTTGTGTGATTCCTGTAACCAAAAACCTGATTACTTAATTTACTTGTAACATTTAGCACTTATCATGTTTTTAGTTGACATGGTGAACTTGCTAGCAAACTGTTGGTGATTTACACATCCAGCAGAGGTGGAACAACATTAGTATTCATTTGGAGTTGTGTTTGTGTGTACCTGATTGATGTGTATTCACTATTTTTTTACCTCTGTTTTGGTCTCCTCCAACTCATGAGAGAAAGATGTGACTCTTCAGCTGCTGTGTTCACCTGCTAGTTGCAAACTTTAACTGTCTGCTGTGTGTTGTTCAGGAGGTAGATACAGGAAAACCTTTTCCACCAAAAACAGCTGTGTTTGCTGCTGAGAGAGCAGTTAGAGTGACCTAAGAGTGGGTCATCTGTCCCAAAAATAACATCACAATCTATTTAATGGCAATTAATGTGTATGTGTTAATGTGATCCATTATTGATACAAGAATATTGATGATAACCTCTTTCAGTAAGCATTGGTCATTTTTCATTTGTTCCGTTTCTTGTCACACACTTCTTGTGATGCCTGTTGAGCCTGCAAAAAAAAAAAAAAAAAAAAAAAAAAAAATCCAGGGGATGTAAATTGGCAAAAGGCCTCAGGTCTGAGCACCATCAGAGCGAGACATAAATCCCACTGAAGGCTGGGAGTGGCTGCGGACCAGCAGCGAGAGGCAGCGCTGGCTGGCACTGCCAGCATGAGTGACACTCTGGGTAAGAGGCTAATGTGTTCCTTCCCCCTCCTGCCTTCCTCATCTCCTCCCTGTCCTCCCGCTCATTGCCTCCACCTCTGCCTCTTGTGAGGTTGCCTCACCCCGTCTTTTGCTGTTTTCCTCGTCCCAGAAGGCATCAGAAATAGGGGGAGATGGAGAGCGGACAGGGGGGTAGAAGAGTCATCATTCTAAACGCTTTGAACACCAGGTCTCTATTACGTGCTTCAGTGAACCCCCTTCACACACAAACACACACTATGTGCTCACAGCTCACAGTTAGTTTTCCACATCTCTGCACATACATACAATAATACACACATTATTACCTCAGTAAGTACAGCACACAGACCAACGTGCCCGTATGCAGACGCATACACACACACACACACACACACACATAAACACACCTTTAAATACTGCTGAGCAAGCTTTCTGTTAGTGCCACAACACAGTGAGTGCCACACTGTTGTCTCCCTCCCTCTCCCCGTGCCATCTCTCTTTCAATATCCTTCACCTCCTCTCCATTGCCTGTTTACCACCCCAGCTGCTTTCATAGCCTCCCTTTACGTTTGCTTTTTTATCACCAACGCCCCACAATCCTCCATTTCCTCTTATAACACGCAGACTTCCTTCCTTTCAACTCCCTGCTCTGTTTTCCCTTCCCCTCCACATTTCTATCTTTATTTATTCGTGGGGTGAAAGCTGAATTGTGACCTGGCTCACCGTTCCATCTTGGAAGCAGTAATATGAGAGTGCATTGGTATTCATTGTGGTGCTTTCTTTACATTTGGCTCTATATCACTCATGTTTATGATTCAGTGCCACTGGTCAGAGAAGTCCGTCCTCAGGTGTCTCCACTGCCTTTGTGTTTCCAGGGGTGTTCTGCTGTCTTAGATATTAGGGCTCGGGCCATTTGTTGACATAACTGACACTGATTACGGAAATAAGTTGATTTGCGTATCCTGCATCAAGAAGGACAAAGCTGCAGCTAACAGACCTCGTCTGTGATCATCTAAAATGTTGGCATATTTTAGACGGAGTATGGCACTACAATACGGTATGACACTTTATAGGCTCTGCAAATTGGACATGACTTATCTGACTGTTCTGCACAAGCACCGGAAGTGAAAGCACCGGAGTGCTTTATCAAGCAGCAGCAGCAGCGTTTCTGTTTAGTGTGGCAAATGTCCAAAACCAAAGATATGTTGGTCCAAAAACCAAAGATATTCAATTTAATGTGATAATTAACAGAGAAAAGCAGGAAATCTCCATGTTTGAGAGGCTGAAAACAGCATTTTCTGCCCTTTTTCCAAGAAAAATTACTTCAATTGTTAATGGATTAGCAAAATAATTGAATAGTGTAAATCTTTTTGCTAGATTTACTTGCCCTGCCTTGGCATTTTACTTACCCTGGGCAAGCAGGCAATCTTTATTGTTGAGCCCTGGTGTCTATGTTAGAAGTGATTACTGGACTGCTGCTTTTAATTACATTATCATCATTTCACCATGCATCATCTTTTCTGTTTACTTTGCTAACCACGTATAAATGAAAAGATGGTTTAAACTAACGTTTCAGATTGTCGCTACAGTCTGTAATTTGTTTCAATTTTAAATATGCCACTATTATTATTGTTTTTGCTATTTATTTTGGATGAATAAATTAATTTAATTTAATTTATTTTATATTAATCAAGTAATAAAAAGAAATCTAGAGTGGTACATTAGTTGTTAGATTAGTTGACTAATTAAAAAAATTGCTAGGTTAATCTTTAAAAAAATCATTTGGTGCAGCCTTACTAGTTAAAAAACTGGCTGATGGAGATGCACAACCAAGTGATACATACTTAGAGTCCTCACTAACAAAAGGGTTTTTCCTGCAGAGGCAGTCTCCTCTGACCAAGAAAACCCCTCCATACTCTTGACAGGAAAAAAAAAAGATCAACTTCATTTTACTTGTTTCCTCGGAAATGCTGTGTTTGCGTAGTTTCCATGGTGACCATGGTGTGCCATGGTGACTTATCGACACCCAGGGAGCAATTCATCTCTATACAGGCTGTGTGAGAGGCAGAGCAGCTGGTACCTCAGCCCCCACAACCAACCCCAAATGCAAATGTAAGGGAAACGCTTCAGGTCTCACTGGTTTAAGCCTGCCCTCAGATTGCATGCATCTTCACTGGGATGATTTTCTTTTTCCCCTATGAAGTGTTTTTAGTAATTTTCTGTTTGTGTCATTTCTGCCAAATGCTTTAATAGTTCTCACTGACACAGAAATTACCTCCTATTGTGCAGCGGAGTGTTCAAATGAGTTCTCACACAGCGCAGTCGCTGCTGTGATAAGATGAGCAGAAAATACAGTCAATTTTAATTGCGCAGAGATGTAATAATCTGCTCTCCTCTGTTTGAGATTGAAGGCAAGAAAGAAGCGAGGAATTTAGGTTTATGTGAAAGAAAGGAGAAGAATGGTGACGCAGCCTTTCTTGTGGCCCGGCTCTCCAGGCCAATCAGAGGGTCTCAGGAGCATCAGCAGCAGAACAGGGACTTGGTTTTGTGGGACAGAAAAGATTAATTAAAAACCTCTGCTCGATGGATGAGACTCTGAGGAAGAGAACAGAGAAAGATAGCACAGATCAGTGGGAGGTTGAAAAGGGTTGAAGCCACTTGTTAGCCACTGCTTCATGGATACCGGGTGACGAAGCAGTAGATAATGTGATTGGGCCAACACATTTCTTCACATTTCCCTCTCATCACCACCACCTCCTCCTCCCTAGTCTTCAGCTTTTCCTGTCTTTTTCCTATTTTAGCTCCTCAGTTGGAACGCCTCCATTTTCATACAGCGTCTTCCCCTCTTTCTTGCTTCGCTTTTCTCTTGTGTCATCATGCTTTTGGCGTCACTGTGGGCTGTGCTGCCAGCTGTTTGCTGTCTCCCCGCACCCCAGGAAGTGACAGAAGAAATTATTATATCTCCCGCTCTTTGTTGTGTGTGCGCGGGCCTCCCACGTCTTCTGCTGAGCCACAGGGGTTCCTCCGTGCTGACCACAGTATCTCTGCCTCCACTCAAATGCTTTAATGCACCTTAATTTTCAGTCTTCCTATATCTGACGTCTATTCAGCAAAAAGTTCATCTTAAATACCGTATTCTCATATTCGGTCATTAAACTTTAAGCACAATATTTAACTATTTATGCCCCTGGCAAGAGATATTTATGCTGGTTTCAAGAGTTTCTTCACTTGAATTTTCCTGAGATATGTGCCAATGCTTTTTTTAGACATGGCTCTAAGGATGGCAATATTTGTCTGTTGGTCGGTCTACAACTGTGGTCCGGACAGAAATATCTCAACAAGTAGCTACAGATTACCATGATGTCCCGAAGATGAATATTAATAACTTTGGTAATTCCCTGACTTTTTATCTAGTGCCCTCAGCAGGCCTGCATTCCCATCAGCCCCAGCTGTACTTTGTGTGGCATGCTAATATGCCAAACCAAGATGATAGCCTATTCTTCAGACAGGGAATAGGGTCATTCCTAGCTACCGTTTTTACAAGAAATATATGAAAATGTGTAAGCCATTTCTGGAAACTTTAAGAGAAAAATTAGAGAAAAATAGACCCTTCACTAGTATTTAAATAAAATTTATTTAAAATATGAATGTAAAGTGTAAACATTTTAAAAACTTTGATTAAATTACTGAATGTCAGGCAGTTCCTCTGCAGCAAAGTCCCCTCGAAGCTGAAACCTCTGTGTAACCCAAAGGTCACAGCTGTAATCGCCCTAACAGCCACTGCATGAAATATTAGACTAAAATGAATGGCTTTTTATGTTTTATTCATTCCACTCCTCCCATGTCATTCACTTTTCAACCAAGCCATTCATAAAAATCAGTAAATCAGTCAAACACATCACTAAATGTCTCAGCTGGAACTGTCCATCCGTGTGTCCAGTCGGACAAGGTGACAAAAGGCATTGATACAGTCCTTTAGCTCCCTGGTGTGATTGTAATCAGCTTACTGCCAATGAAGGGAATCACCCGGCTCGCCCGAGGGCACACAGGGACGAAGACACACCATGTGACCCATGTCAATGTCAGGAAGCCAAGCAGTGGGCCAAAGGATCAGTGTCTGACACACCTGAAAGGTCACCCTGCCTTCTGGTTTTCCCTGGTGTGTGTGCAGATGTGGTTCTGGTCCTCTGTCACAGAGAGAGCTGTGACGAGAACCACATTAATGCAATACCGGGGGGGTCATGTGATGCCTACGGCAGGGTTGAGCTCATTACCGTCATTGCTGCAAATTTTATTTTGATGCATCTATTAATACAACTAAGGATCACACAAGTCAGGAACACAGCCAGCCTCTGATTGGTTTACAGACTCAGGGATTGCCAATGATTGGCTAACAACACGCAAACAACAAACAACAATATTAGAAAAATGATATATGATCACAGAAGACATTTGTATCATTAGGGATTTATTTTATAACGTCTCCAAAAAGACACTGCAGGTCATGACTGGATTACAGAGTTCCTGAAAGGGATATGATTGCTAATATTGGTATTAGCTTAACGCTAACCTTTCCTGCTCAGCTTACTTCGGGGCTAAGCCTTCACTTTTTCAGCAGTTGGGAAACAACAGACTAGACTTTTCTTGGTCTTGAGAAGTTGCAACGTTTATTGAACTGATAAACTGTAACCTGCACTGTACATTTACTGCCAGATTGACAACTTACTGCTAAGTTTAAGTTTCTGCTCTGCTATGGGTACTGAAAGATTACGGTGCCTCATTTCACATTCACACGCCTGAGCTGTTGATTTATAGTTGCCCTCTGGTGTGGATTTTACAGACACATCTCTAAACATGCCCAGTTAACATTACAGCATCACTCTTCTGCTAGGTAGTAGCATTAAACGCCAAAGCTAGTAGAGCTAAATTATCTAAAGTGCATCTGTATTTCACTCGAAATGATTCCAACACCGGTATGGATGTCCAACAAACAACTGTGTAAACAATACCTAGCCCTAGCTATGAGCATTACTGTCACTCGTCTGCTGTCCCTCAAATCTACGCTGCACTGCCCTTTTCCTTAAAGGAGCATGAAAATAGGCTTGAATAAAGTCTAATAAAGTGTAATTATAAAGGCAGTCATGGTAAACTGCCATCCTGTGGAAATATGTTGCTTTGTCACTGCAGTAAGAAGAAATACCGTCCATACCGTCACAGCCCTAGTTACGCATTTGAAATGAGAGAGTGTGTGTGTGTGTGTGTGTGTGTGTGTGGGGGGGGGGGGGGGGGGGGGGGGGGGCTCGTCTTAACAGTTAAAAAAGAATAGTAACTCTGGACGTCTTCTGAAGTGTTGTCAGACATATCACAGTACAAGTTTTCTTTGTGTTTTCATGTCAGCCAAAGAGGGATCTGTCCTCCATCATTGCAGGATCAGGGCAGATTTTGGTCTGTTGGGTGTTGACATTTGGTTGAAGCCTTGCCAATCGATAGGATGACTCTCAGGTATTGACCAGTGTGCTGAAAGGCCCACCTGTCTCTTTGTATTTCATAGCGCAGGGCTGTGCAGAATGTACAGTGCAACTGAGCAACACCATTGGACAAGTACACTGTGGCTGTACGGGTGCTTTTACATGCTGTTTCACTCCCTCAGCTCCAGCAGATATTATGTATTTATGTCTGCATTCTTATATTTATTTTCCTGAACTTGGTGCTACTTTTACAGCAGCTCAGCTCTTCTCTTTAGGCCTGTTTGTGATTCACCTTCAGTGACTCACTGTTAAGTTGATTCTCTTTATAACCTTCTCTGATTATCCACATCTCTTGTGTGAAATATAGACTTCTTCCCTGCCCTTCATCTCACCCTGGTGTCCTCTAATCCTTTCCCCCTTGCTCCCAAATCACTTGTTTCCTCTTAAGACTAGTCTCTTCCTTCTTTCATACAAAACAAATAAACATTTACGGGAGTTCTCCACCTATTTGTATTTAATTTGTGATGCATTCTGGCATAGGAATCATCCAGACCCACAAGAAGTCTGAGTTCTAGCTCTAGCAGCTGGACTTACCCATGCTGGCCACTGTCTCTGGCACTATCCCAACTAAAGATTTTAAAAGTGTACTTGTTTTGCAATAAATCCCCGTTAAGTAGCGTGACAGTATCCAAAGGCCACCTAGCACTCTTAAGCATCCCTAGTTTTCGCCTCCTGTTCCAAGGTATTGAATAAGGTGTCTGAAGGCGAATAACAATACTAATGTTGATGGATGACTGTTGATACAAGGCAAAGTAGCACCGGGGCTTTGTCACGTTTCCAGTGTTGCTATTCTCGCCTTTTTTTTGAGTGGTTGCTTTCCGCCATTATACGCCGAGTAGTCTTGCTCTATCTGGATCACACTAATGCCGCTTTAAAACTGCATTAATGTCGCTATAAAAGTCATCTTATGCCACAGATAGACACCATAAAGCTTAGTATTAAAACTGCTTTAACACTTAGAGGCAGATGTAAAGGAAAGCTCACTTCTAAAAATACCAACAAGGGCGGCCGGACCCGCCACATTACAACACGTTGAGTGAACAACAATGTGCAATCATGCGGAGAATAAAACCTGAAAATCTAGATTTTCTCTTCACTTGTTAGTCTTGGGGAATACAGGAGGGGATTAGGAGGTCTCATTTAAACGTATAGCTGCATTGTGAATGGGTAAAGGCTAATGCGGATTATAATGTGAAGCATTAAATCGGCTAAGGCAGTGATTCATCCACCCTTGGATGCATGATTCATCTCTGTTATTACTTCAATATGTATTTATTCCCTTTCTTTCACATGTCACAGCTGATGAAACCTTGGCCTTTAATCTTTGTGAAATTCTGCGGGAAAATGTGGAATTTTATAAAGTCACACACTTTCAGGATGACCTTTTGGCTGTGTTTGTATGGGTATGTATGTCTGAGAAAGCATATTAATATAACTTGTCTCAAGAACACAAGAGTTTATACGCATACACTCTAAGAAATGAGGGTTTGCTTCTGAGGAACCCCTTTTTAAGAAAGGACTTGTCAAGGGTTCTTTGTTCCATTAAGAACCCTTTTCATTCAGAGATCCCTTTTTGTAAGAAAGAGTTCTTCAAGGATTGTTGAAATCCATTAACTCTTTTGTCAAGGATTATTTATCCCATAATATAAATGGGTTCTCGGTAGAACCCCTTTAGTGCTAGATAAAACCCTTAAAATATTAAAAGGCTCTCAGCAGAAGCCCTTGAGTGTGTTTTAGAAAAAAACCTTGAAATATAAAAAGATTCTTGGTAGAAACCCCGAGGTAGGTTCTTGGTAAAACCCTTGGAATATGCAAAGGTTCTTGGTAGAACCCCTGGGTGTTTTTTTTAGCACCCAGAAGTTGGAAAGGTTCTGGATAGGACCTGGCTGGAACCATTGATGGTTTCTCTGTGGAACCTCTGAGAGGCAGTTCTGCATGAAACCTTTCACAGATGGGTCTAGATATAAACTTTCATTTAGGGTTCTAGGTAGAACACTCTAAAAACATCCAAGTGGATCCTTTATAAAAGCTTCTATGAGGAACCAAAAAGGGGACAGGCTGAAGAACCCTTTATGGTTCTGCTTTGTTTCTAAGAGTGTAGATACATTTGTATGCGCGGACACTTCTGACTGAGGAATATTCAAACAAGACAGATGAAAGACAAAAACGATAACATGGTGTCAGTTTCCTTTCCATTCCTCAGACAACAATTTCTTCACAGCTGACACATCATTTTCTCTCTCAGGAAGCTGAAGCTGTACAGGGATGTCTTCATCAAAAGATTCATATTTATCTGTATTTTCTTTGACATGTCAATTTATTTAATACTTAAACACTGATTTATTTTTTGTTTTGTCTCAGTCGTCCATTGGAGATTCACTCCTTCACTTTGCTCTTATATGTGCGGGTTTACCACCAGATTACAGGTTCACACAGCCGATGGATCTCCTCAGAGTTGGAGGAATGTGTCTGGAGAAGCTGCACACACTTTGGCAGCGGAAAGTTGTGACAGAGGAATGCTGTTTATGTTTAATAGTTTAAAAGTTTAATAAATATTAATTTAAAAATGTTTACCATTTCGGCGTGTTTAAGAGGTGCGACGATTTAATCATGGCGGTGTAATTTGTCTTACTGCACACAAGAAAATTCCACAAATTACTCTTTCCTAATTGAAAACCCAAGTCTGTCGTCTTGCTGGGATTAACTCTGGTGTCAGGAGGTATAAATCTAGCCTCCTGTCTGTCTGACAGACGAGCAGACACGCCCCCAACCTGATGTGATGCTACCCTAATCCCCTCTGACGACACCACAGAGTCTGAGGACAGAAATTAACTGCCCTGTTACATTGTGTCAGCTGCGACGTCTTGCCTGCCTCATCATCGCAGCGATCACGTGCTCATGACGACAGCAAATCAATTAGCATTGATGGAATGTATCAGATTAAGACTAAACAGAGCCAGAAGCGGGCTCATTAAAACGGTTGTCTGTTTAGCCTGTCTGATAGAAGGCCAAGCAGAGGCTTAATGGGGGAGGGTTAGAGTTGTTGAGGGACACAGTGGATTGCCGGGACTTGGTGGATTGCTGGGGTTCACTAATCTGGAGCTATTGGCTTCTCCGTCTCTCCAGACTGAACAAAAATCAGGATGTGGTGGTGCGTGGTGCTGGATGTTATACAAGTGGATGTTGCTGCTCTATAGAATAGAATTGATATTTCTGTATCAACCATAGGTCAGGTGACTATGTGCAATTTGAAAGGAGTTGCTTGTAGTGACTATTATTACACAACTCTGTAGATTCCCTCAACTCTACAGCACATTTTAGCATTTTTCAACTCATTGTTCTAGTTTCATGATTAGTAACTTTGATGTTTTAGTTCACTCTCACAGCTCTCATCTGCATTGTTGCACCGCAGAAGGCACCGGTTTCAACAAAAAAAATCAATTTATGCTACTCACCAAGTACTAAACAGCAGAGAGATAAAATTAGCGACTGGCTGGTCAGGACAGTGGAGTGTTTAGCAGTTAAATAGTCAGGGTTTTCCCTTAGGAGTTGGTGGAGACCAAAACAGAGCTGAAAGGAGAATGAATATTGGACTTGTTTGTTTGATTTGTTTGGCCAACTGAAACATGACTACAACTTTATTATTTGCTAACATATTAGCTGCATTAACTATAATTCAGGAGTGCAAAGTTTGCATCCTATGACAGACAATGTTTTTTCAATCTAGCCACCATCTTTCTTTAACTTAACTTTAACAGTTTATTTTTGGCATCTTTAGGCAAATGTTCTGTAATAACCTTTAAGCATAATGTAATTCAAATGGCCTGAGAGAAAACTGGACTTCTGCTTCATCTCTTGCATCTGTTTTTAGGCTTTAGAAAATCTAGCCTGTGATGGGAGACTTTAACCAATCACAGGTCTCATTCCCAAAATGTCAGTATTTGACAACCTGGGAATGAAACTCAACAATCAGCTATCCTCTGGCCACCAGTCCAAAGTATCTGTAATTTGACAACTTCAAAATGAGACACAA
>JAJHUR010073862.1:0-17231 GCA_027495735.1 Lutjanus campechanus
TGTGACAAAGACACATATATATATATATATATATATATATATATATATATATATATATATATATATATATATATATATATATATATATATATATATACATATAATCACAAATATGTGATTTATAAAGTATAAATTAAAGCTTACTCAAATAAAAGTCAATGCAAATATTTTTAAAATGAAACTTAAACTGAGTTTGACTGGCAAATATCTTAAGACGAACTGTAACTTAACACTGCCAGCTTTTCAAATACATTTAATTCTTGAGTTTGGCTGCTGACTGGAAGCCTGCCTTCGTTTTATTTGTTAATTCCTTTAAGGATGATACAAGGTCTGAATTTGCCTTTGTGAACCCAACCAACAAATTAATTGCATTGCTATAGAGTAACTACCATACATTCAAAAACCTATTTTAATGTTATATGGAATACAACATATTTCACAAACAACCAGCAACAAATGTTGGGTAAAGCCACCATCCTTTAAACACACAATGTTATTAACAAGACTACGGTGCTTATTTAAAATAAAATGTGACCACATGTATTCACTCACATACAAATTAACTCCAATAAAAGGCAATTCAAAGTGCTCTATAAAATAAAACAAGTATCAAATTGAAATATGATCAAATGAGATGAAATAAAATAAAATACATATGATGAATTAAAATACTCAAGAGACATCATACTGCAGTTGCTTATTCACATTCCCTGTCCTCTTCTCACAGAGATGTGCTCCTTAAAAGACCGGCTGACATCCGTGAGTTTGCTGCAGGTGAGTTGTGAACACACACACGGTCAATTGTTTATTCTAATGTTTTGTCACACATTTGGTTATGATGTAATTTTATTGTGTTGGTTCTAGTAGTATTGTAAATATATTATTTACTCTATGTTGTGCAAGTGTAAAGAAAAAAAGTCAGACATACTGTAAGGTTGGTGATATTGTATGTTGATATTGTCCACAAAAAACAACCTGGTCAGGTGTGTTGGAGCAGGGAAACATCTAAAACATGCAGGGTAGGGGTACCTGAGGACCAGGGTTGAGAAACACTGTTTTAGGGACAGTAGTTGTACCCTCTAACCAGTGTTAATGGTCTTTTTCAGATCATTTCACTAATGCAAACCTTCATGTGGTTACTGGTTCCCAAATGGAAGGACACAGTGATATGGAATGAAACACACCCAGGAGTCATGCTGCTTCTGCTTTGTCTCTTTCTCTGTGCAGAGCAGCACATGTATGTGCTCTAATTTAGTAATAACCAGGACAATGGTATGTTTGTGACAGTGCACCAATTCTTCAGTGGATAGTGTTATTGTCAGATTGCTGTCGTGCAGGAAGACAGCTAATTGGAAGATTGTAACAACCGATCCTAATGAGCGTGATTAAAGGTTAATGAGACGAGGATGTCCTGCGGGTATTATGCCAGCAGCACACCGTGCTGTTTGTCACATGATTAGCATGAGTTTGAAGCCATATACTAAACACTGTTTGTTGAGTGGACATACTGTAGTTTAGGACTGCAGCCAATGATTACTTTCATTATTGATTAATCTGTCAACTATTTTTTTGATTAATCAGTTGGTTGTTTGGTCCATAAAATGTCAACAAATGTTGATCGCTGTTTTCCAAAGCCCAGGATGACGTCCCCAAATGGATATGGACTCATCTACATTCTTTGATGCGAGTTTATTAGCTCCATTTCCTCTTTTTTCATATACTTATTAATTTTTGTGCCATTGGAAGAATTAGATCTTTTATTCCTGTGAAGAAAAATAAATTATATATATATTCTAAAGTTTACATTATTTAAGATATAAACTTTAAACAGCCTCTTCCTGCATTACAAAAGCACACAGAACAAACAAAGCTAATAGAACAGTGTCAGAGTGTCAGGGAGAGGAAAACACTGAATTTGTCAAAAAAAAGAGGTCTATTAAGTATGATTGTTAAAAAAAATTTTTTAACTACATAATACTGAGCATTCTATTAAAAGTTCCTGAAGATGTCAGGAAACCTATCTTTGATTATATCAGCCACAGAAAATAATCCTCTTAAAATTCATTTGAATTACTTGTTTTACACAAAGTTCCTGCTGTTGCTGCATTTGCTGTTTGAGTTAATTGTACTGTTTATTAGTTGTTCTGCTATTGTTATGAATTGAATATAATATGAAATATCAATAAAATGTCACTTGATCAGGGGTGGTCAGTTTGCTCAATGATAGAAAATGGGTCCCTTAAGGAAGAAGGTTAGGAAACCAGTGCTTTATATCTCTGGAGGTGAAGAGAACGAATGTTGTATCCCTGTAGCCCAGAACAGACAAACTAAACACTGGCTCTAGTTATGACCACCATAGGTTCTCCTACGCACTTGGAGTGAGACGATGTGTTTGCCATCCGCAAGCTCACTGCTAGAAGCAACTAAATCCTTCACACTAAACCTTTAATTGTATGGTTTTCCCATATAACACCTTACTGTCTATGTTAGATTTAGCATCTATCGGCCATTACAAGAACTGAATCTACATCATTGTTGGTATTCAAGAGCTACTTTTTTAGTGTGCGTTTATCTTCTTAGTTTAATGTTTTGCTCTGGCTATGTAATTCTGTTTGGACAATGCAGCTCTCTATATTGGGTTCTGGAACATGTATTATGTCACTCCATCCATTTTCTCCAGCTGCCAGTTGAAGTAATGTATAATAATCATGATATCTTGTTAAAGCATCTCAAAAATAAATGAACATTTACTCATCCAGTCAATCAAGACTCATTCCTTTATGATATACTGTATTATTATCCTCAGATTCACACACACATACTCTCTCCCTCTCCCTCTCCCTCTCTCCCTCTCTCTCTCTCTCTCTCTCTCTCTCCCTCTCCCCTCCCTCTAACACACACAAACAGCATCATTTTAATAGCATGCACCTGCTTTGACTCAGCTGAGGACAGGTAACCACCCAGTCTATTCACAGCAGAAGTCAGAGAAAGGAAGAGGAGCAACACACACACGGCTTTGTTCTGTTTTATAAATTGCGTTGTTCTAGAGGGGCAGCTGGGAGCAGACAGATTCTGTAAGTAATTATGAATTTGTACATAAATCAATAAGTTAGTTGTTTTCTTTTTCAATCTGTCATGCGTCGATATTTTTTGGTATAGAATTCTGTTTAAACGGTTAAATAATTAAATTAAGTCAAATAATTAGACATTAAAATCTTGTCACACTGTACAAAAGGCGACAAAAGATGTGTGTTTTGAAAGAGGTAATTATTTTATTCTTGTTTTTACTTAACCATTTCAGGTAATCATTCTGCATATTTAAATCAGAATTCAAATGAATAGACCATGGAAAGTAAACAAATAGAATTAAGGCAAAATACCAACATGCAAATGTTTGAGAAGGAATTCAGATGTGTGAGAAGCAAAGAGGGGTGTGTAGGTGTACAGAAGTGAAGAGAAAGTGACAAAATGTTCCACAGTACATGGCGTTCATTACCCAACATGTTTGTCACAGCATGTTATCCATGCAGCCTCCCGTAGGATGGGTAACAAAGATGTTAACAAGGAGAATTCTCAGAGGATGAAGTATGCTAGAGAACTGGAGGCAGCTCGCATGGAGACAGCTTCCATAACAACCAGAGAACTAAGGAAAAATCCTCACACCCTACAAAGAATAACTTTTTGTCTGAAGATTGTCAATCAAAATCACTTATAATATGTGTTGGTATTAATGCAAACTTTAATTATATCATCTTCAACAGACTTTTCAGCATGGCTCCAAAAGGAGGAATATTTTTCCTTCTAATTGTGGCCTCTGCAGCCTTGGGTAAGCAGCACTGTTGTCAGATCCCTTATCTCCATCTCCTCTCGTAACCAGCATAATTCATGCATGCATGTTGTTTATGTGTACATAAATGTCTCTTTTCATAATTATTAATTTATATCTGTTCAGCTATGAACCCTAATAGGATGCCTGGAAACAAACCTGGCTTGAAAGGCGTGACCAAAAGACTGGTAGGACTGATTTCCGAAATACTTTTTTGCTTTGAAGCAGATTCTTATCTGGAAGTCATATGCAAAACATTACGCTGTAGCTGTCTTTGTCATAGTTGTCTCTTTTAAGTCCCTTTTCCAGTAATAATAATTGTTGTCATCACACTGAGATTATGAAAAGATTTTCTTTTCCTGACGTCATCCTAATGTTATGCAGCACTACAGTGATGAGTATATGCGTGAAGTCGCACACGGGAATAAAATGTTATTCATGAGTAGTTGGGATGTTAATGAGAAATCATTAGTCAACTAATTGCTGTTAAGATTTTAAAATTTAAAATGTATTAGTCATTTATTAATTGATAGTATAAAGGCAGGAAATTGTGCCTCATTTGACATTGGTCAATGGAGAGATTACAACTTTAGGGAAATCATAATGGCTTTGTTGATTGTTGGTTCTTAAACTGTGTTTAAAGTCTCTCTTGTACATTGTTTGAATGCTGATTTGGGGATTTTACCATAAAGGGTATTTAATATGCAAGATCCAGTATAAGATACTTGAGAAATGTTGTTGGTTCATGGTTATATCATCTTTTTATTTGTAAAATCATCAAGTCAAAATCAAAGTATAGTTAAAAAGCAAATATTCTCATTGTATCACAGAGAATGATCTACAACATAACTGTCACAATTTGGCCACAAATGTTTTACCTTGCTGCTACTACAATAATTTTAATTAATGTGTGTATATACAATATACATTAATTTTGAGTGCTTTGTGCTTTGTTTTCTAACCATATACATCTATTTTAAACATCTGGTGATGATATGTCTGTTTTTTCATCAGATGAAAAAGTGCCAGGAGAAGGGTGAGTTAATTCTCAATGTGTTTATTTATTTATTTATTCATTCATTATTTATTTTGAACTCTATTGCAACACTACTCAGAGCTATTTCGCAGTACAAATCCTCATCCTAGTCTTCAGTGTACGAATGTGACGGTGTATGTTTGCATGCATTATGAATGCAAACTAATATACGACAAATACTGATGAGTTTGAACTGTGCAACTTAAATATGGAGGGCTGCTATGTTACAGGATACCCGATGCCGATGGAGCAGCTGAAAACGGTCTTCAACATCAGGTTAGTCTGTAAATTTGTCTCTGTGTGGGTCTCTGTAGTGTGTTTGGTTGATTTCCTACAGAGAAAAAATATGTCTCTTTAAACCTTGTGTTGTCTTCATTTATAAATGTATAGTTGCTCCTGTATAAAGGTATTTATTTGATCCAAGTTGCAAAAATGTGAGTAGAAATCAGTGTTTGGCAAGCCACTCTTGATCAAGATGTTTAACTGTGTCCACTCTCATTTCTCTCTCAGTGAATCACCCATGGAGAGCAAAAGCTCTGGCAAGTCCAGCATCATTCAGTCTGCTCTTATGAGCATCCTGGGTTCAATCTCTCCTGTCAAAGACTCACTTAGCTCAGTCTCCATGGCTGATAAAATGGTATGAATACATACACAGCCAAGCATTAAAACTACATTAGATTTCTTCACATAACAATAATGTACAGGTTATTGATTAATACTATTTGTTTTAACTTCACCTGTCCTACCCAGCACACATTAGTTGTCTCTTTTCTCTATTTCTTTTTTGTCTCTTTCTAGAAAAACAACACGTGGAATTGCGCCAAACTTCTAACCATGATCAAGACCATAAGGAACTCCTCTGTCAGAACTAATGCCAAGATTTTAAGAAAACAAAACATAATCCTTAAATTAATGCTGTTTTCCAATCTTATAGTCTAATGATTCATGCCGTCTCTCTAATTCCCTCAGGAGGCATCTGCATGTTACATGCTTGCAATTTTGGGCCCTCTGTCCTGGGAGACTTTGACCACACAGGATGTAGATGACATGGACTCGGACGACTATGACATGCTGCTGTGGGCTGCCAAACCTGCAATGCGGGATATGCTTTCTTCAAGAATGAGGCTTCCAGACAAAGCAGCATGCCCAAAAGTGAAAAAGATGTGAGTGTGCTTTTATACAATCACTCCCCCCAATGCCTCTCAGCAACTTTTCTTAAATTGGAAAATTTGTTGTTGGTTCCAGGATGAAGCTGCTGAAGGAGGTGTACAGATTCATGCCTGAAAAACAAAGGAGGAGAGTGGTAAAATGGGCAAAACAGCAGATCACAGAGAACAACTTCAACTGTACAATGAGTCCATCATCTAACTCAAGTTTCAGTAAGAAATTAGTTACCAAGTCAGAAACCACTTTCTAAAAAAAAAAAAATCAGAATGAACTATCAGGAAGAGCGCAGAGAAGAGGGTTGAAGAAGTAGAAGTGACTCAACAAAGGGAAGTACTTGAGAGATGAAGAAGCTGCAGAGAAGAGAAAGCAAGTGAAATAAAGTAAACATGCAACAATATGGAGACTTTGGAGAACGACAGGTGTCGCAAAAATAGATAGTAATAGACAATACTAGATAGATAGTAATGAAGCATTTTATTAATTAATAACTATACAAACTTAACAAATAATTTTAATAATCTATAAATATATAGACTAAATTACTAAGTAATTCATTATGGGGTATGTTTTCAGCTTGTTATTTTTATACACACAGGCTTGCAATTAGCATTGTTTATTGTCACGGAAAGGTTAAAAAGAGAGGGTAAATGACTAAGCAAATCAAATAGCTAATAGGAAATGGAAATGGGAAAGGAAATTGATCATTTTAAATGCCTAATTAAAATCTATATTCTGTACTTCTAGTTATTTTAAACTTAATTTTCATGTTCTGTGTGAATCCCTCTTTAATTGGAACTATGTATTGATGGATTAATATTTCATATATATTAATATTTTCCTCGTTTTTAGAATTCCTCTTTATTATAAATTTTGTGCATTTAGCGCAGACTAATACATTAATTTGTAAACACATTAATCAATGCCTATTTTTATTGTACTAATTAATGAAATGCTTTATTACCATTTCCATGACACATGTGGTCCTCAGTACAGACTGAATAAGAATGACAGAGAAGGAGAGAAGGGCTAGGAGGAAGCCAGAGAGGTAGACAGCAGTTTTTCATATTCAAATCTTATGAAGTAAGCTGGGAATCACATTTTTAAACAACAAAGAAAGAACGGGTTGATGACAATATCACATGAGGGAAAAGATGGTACAGTGGGGCATTGTTCATCACAGAAAAACCGCACTTGTTTAATGTGGTTGTGGTGCACATATTTGCGAGAAACAGTATGTATGCATGTTTGCTTGGGTTGTTCGATGGGACTTAATTCCAGGAAACAATGCAAATCAATGATGAATTAATGATGCTCTGCTTCCTGCCTCTTTGAATGTGAATAACAGCCTCATTTATTCTGTAGAGCTGATGGAGTGCTGCAAACCCTCACTGAAATGGCTGAACCTGGAGATGTTGACCATCATAGGGCCGTACCTCTCCAGTTTAGCCACAGGCGATGTTGATTCTATTCCCAAAGAAAAGGTTAGAGGGGTGTCTGCCAATAGTCGATGACACAGGAAATAAGAAATGACGAGGTTTTAATTTGGTGCTGTGTCTGTTTTTCCATCACTTTCTCTTCTAGTTGTGTCAATTTTACGGCTCAGGCCAGTTCAAATCCGCCTGGACCGAAAAGAGACCCAGCCTGGCCAAGAGGTTTCAGAAAAGAATTCAAGAGTGCTTCAGTGGAAAGGACTTTGCAAAGGAGATGGACAAGTGTGTATTACTGTTTTTACTGTGTTTCATCTCTGTGTGGGGGTTTGGGCGTTTGTAAGCAATGACAGAAATTAGCTATGTACATTTACTCAAGTACAGTACAGCCGATAGCATTACAGCTATTCATTATAAAAGAAAAAACACATCAATCAAAATAATTCTGTATACAAATGAATTATATACTGATATTATAGAGAGCTACATTTTTTCACTACATTTTTTCCTTTGATCCTCCTCAGGCTCGGCACATTGGCCTGTTTTTATGACGCTGACACAGATTTGTCTCCTGAACTGAGCAAGAAATTCCTCTCTCAGCTTAATGACTGTAAAAACTCAGGAAGCAGAAAGGTATCATACACTTGTTCACGCTGAGACTTTCACCCTTCTTCAGCCAGGGCAGAAGGTTAATGCCTTGCTTACACTTTGTCTTTTTTCCATCTTCTGACTCAAGCTGAGGAAACGCCTTCTCAAATCCATTCTGTCAAAGTCCATCACTACTCAAGCACTACGTGAGCTGGGCAGCAGTGTTGCTTTGTTGTCTCTTAAACAACTGTCCAAGCTCTCTGGCAAGGATCTCAAAGAGTTTCTCAAAACTACCTCTGTCCAGTGGACACAAGCCCAGCAATACATCCTGGCCATGAAGCAGCTGGGCAATAAGGTAAGCCTGCAGGACTGCTGGAAGCTTAACACTCACATGCTCTCACTCTATACTTATCTCATCCTGCTTTCCCTTCAGTGCAAAGCGGTGTCTGTTGAGGAACTGAAGGACCTTCAGTCAGTTGCAGGAGGTTTGCCAAACTGTGTGCTCAAGCATGTCAAAGCCCAAGAGATGCTGAATGACACAGAGGTCCTGAAGAACATCTCCAAGCAGATGAGGAAGGGGCAGTTGAAGGCTATGCTGGAGGTGGTGAGTAAGAAGAGAGGAGCAGGGAATACGGGCTAACTCTATTAAAAAAGACCAACTATGACTCTGGTGACTACTGTCTGTAGGGGAATGTAAGATTTAAAAGTCCAGAGAGAACAACAAATAGCTCTCAAATCTCTAAAAGGTACAGCTGAAATATGTGTTGTATGTGATACCATTTATTTATACTGTGGACATCATTGTAAAAAAAAAAAACTAAATGCTTCCTTGTAGCTTCTTCAGAGTGCGGATCCCTCAGAGTTGGTGCAGAAGTTGACTGGTGCTTTGCTTAACAGCATGTCTCTAAACCACCTGTCCAAAGTAAACATCACCTCTTTGGATCAAATTAAGGATAAAAACTGGACTCGGGCACAGGTAATACTTCCTCTCTGCAAACAGCCTTAAGCTTTTAACAAATTTGATCATGTTTTTACATTTTTAGCATACACTGTGTCATGTGGCTTCTTGTTTTGATACAAATTCTTGTTTTTTTTTCATGCAGTCACTATAAACCAATCTGGATCACATAATCATTCATAAATGTATCAGTTAATTGTTGATTACATTAATAGAGTAATTAGTTGTATTCACTAAAAACTGGTGTAATTTCCTTTGTTGTTTTTTCTTTCCAGGCAGCTCAATTTTGTCTGACAAAAAATGTAACGATTTCGTACAGGTGAGATATACAGCAGTGAACATAATGTGTGTGTGTGTATATATATATATGTGTATGTATGTATATATATATGTGTGTGTATATATTCTGTAGGACTACTGTTCAATCAATCAGGATAAGCTTTAACTAGCCAGCTTTTACTTTAAGCTAATTTTTAAGCTCATTATGTATAATTTATGGTACATGGTTTTGTTACTGTATGTAAATATCTGCCATTGCTTTACATTTAAAACATTATTGGCCAAAACAGGAAGCTGGGTTCACTCATTCAGGGCTTAACCTGTGAGATGATCGACAAAGTAGCAGACAGTGATGTGCCGGACATGGTGGAGAGCATGGCAGACACTCCACAGTATATCTCCAAATTGCAGGTATTTTTATACTCACACATACAGTATATACAAATGTGCATAAACAAATTATGCGAGCATACCAATTGATAACAAATATATGTTTTCAGGCACAATGTGCTGGCCTAAAGTATTCTGAGACTAAGGAGAAAAAGAGACCCGACTATTTCAAAACCATCACTGCGGATGAGCTGGATGACATTTCACCATTCTTACTTATTCACCTGCCGTAAACAAACAGCCTTTTCTCCATCTCATTTAATCATGTATTGAAAAAAAGATCTGTAATAAGATACAACAGCTCACTATCTCTGTATCTCCCTATCACCATTTCAGGCCTTCAAAGGTGAAGGACTTGCCTGACTCTGTGTGTCCAGTCTTCCTGGATAAGATGGAAGTGGCTGACCTGAGCTCTGTGCCTCTTCGTGGCCCATCTCGCCGCACACTCACCAACAGAGCTCTGCTTTGCCTAGCTAATGTACGCACAAGAATACAGACGGGTGACAAATCAAGTGAAAAGCTAACATAAGCTGTCTCAGTAAGGTGTTGAGCCACTACCAGCTGCTGAAGTAGCAAAGATTGGCATAGATTTGTTTTTTGTTTTTTGTTTTGTTTTGTTTTTTATGATGGTGGTGGAGTGTGTTGTTAAAGACACTAGTCCAAAATCTGTCATAGGTGTTCAGCTGTGTTGAGATCTGGGGACATATTATAAAAATGTACTATCTTAAGTCTTAAATTAAGATAGAAAGAGTCTAAGATAGGATTTTTTCACCTTTGGTAATATAGAAGCAAAGCCTCGCTAAGATGGGAATCTTATTGTATCTTAACTCAGGTTAGGAGAAATTTGAATACTCAATCCAACATTGTTTTATCAACTTTTATGTCTGTTAGCTAGCAACCGACAATACTTTTCTGATCTTGCCTGAAGCTAAACTTTGTTATGATTATTTATCTTACTGACACATGCAAAACATGTAGCAAAAGCAATTGTGGTTACTGAACTTCAAGACATGAGTTAGAGGCTTTGGTAACTGAACATCTGACAGACGGATCCAAAGAGGTTCTTTTACTGGAAATTTACAACAGTGCTAACTTGGGAGGTTAGAAAAAACCCAGGGTGGACACAGTCTCTGCTTTATCTGGCATCCATTGTGTGAAAGCACAAGCACAAGTTTGCATGTTCTCCCCTGTTAATTAGCAAGTTACCTACTAGGTGAAAAAGTGAAAGGTAAAGGACAGCTTAGCAGTTATCCTAAAGTTAATAAAGTTTATTTAAGATTTTGAGAAGTTAGGATGCTTGTAAATAAAAGAGCAGCCATACAAATTAAACAAATTAGCTGCCACCACTGTCAGCGAACATTACCATTAGCTACTATCAGCAGACAATAACATTGGCTACTGTTGCCTTTGTTGTGGATTTGCAGGGGACAGACTTATCCGGACTAACCACTGATGACGTGTCCAGCCTTGGACAGCTCCTGTGTGAGCTTCATGCTTCCCAACTGCGCCTCATGGCCCCCGATGTCCTCAACTCCAGCCTCCAGGCCATGGCCTCCTGCAAGCACATTCCTCGACGTCACAGGGAAGATCTAATTCAACTGGTCAACCAGACTTTTGGGTAGGATGGGCCCCCTGTGGACATTGGAGTTACCGCAGAGAAAGCAATTGTCTGATGCATTTTTTTAATCTTATGCAGGGATCCATCTGATTGGTCGGATGAGACTATGGAAGAAGTGGGTCCCCTCCTTCGATGGGATGATAATGCAACTGCTCTGACCATTAAGGTGTTTATATTTTTGTCTTCACATGTTATCTGAAGAGTGGTGCAGCACATGATGTCCTGTGTTTGTGCATATTCTTTTTTTATTTTAATTTTTAATTAGAAATACACATATCCATCAAACATTTTCTCATTTGTTATACATTTTGAAAGATGTTCTGAGAAATTCAAACCAAAAAAAGAAAAATCAGGGTTGTATGTGCATCACCACACCTGTATATCTACACTCATCTATATATCTGAGCAACCCCCTTTTTACCCCTGCCTTTGTATATACATCCATCTTTACTCTTCAAACTATTAAATTAAAGAGCTAAAACAAAAACAGAAAAACAGATTGAGGCATATTCTCAAATCTCTTTATTTTACCCACGTACCTCCATCTATCCTCTGCCACACCTCGTACAGTAGGGATTCTAAATATGTTACTAGTATAGCAAGTAAATGAATATTTCAAAACCTGTACCAGTGAACCAATGTGTTCTCTGATTTGGGCTTTCTATCATATTAAGTCTGGCCTAATTGGCAACACATATTCAATCATATTTTCCCAAATTACATTAAATTTGTCCAGTTCTAATCTGGAAGAGAAAGTCAATTTCTCCATTGTATACAGTACATATTATGTATTACATCAACCCTGTCTTCAGCTTTAGTTACCTCTGTCTTCTGCAGTTTTCTGGTGACCTGCAGTTAACATTATCCTGAACTTATATTTGTTTCCAAATCTTGCTTTTCCACATTTTCATCATCATCATATACTTCATAAGTAATTCAGCACTGCCCTCTTCTGGCTGCCATGATTCATGCATGTATTGCTCCTGACATTTTTTGTTTAATTGCCCCCCTCTCTCTCTGTCAGCCTTGGATGAAAGACAGTTTCTGTTACTCGATAATGCATCTGCCCGACACGCCCACCGCACTGAGAAAGAAATGCTTCGATGTCACCACCGCACCAAATGCTGCACGTAAAAAGAGAGAAGGTGAGAAGAGACATCTTGTGTGTGCTGTTAATCTTTTTTTTCTCTCTCGTTTAGTGATATGGCATAAAAACATTGGTGATGTATAATTCTACTTCTCTGTGTTCCATCTGCTATGTGTGTCCCTCCTGTCTTCTGTGTTCTGTCCTCCTGTCTTTCAGTCGCCAGCGACCGTAATGATGGTGGTAAGGGCGACAGCAGCAGTGGCAACATCATGCTGAATACTAAGGTACCTACTGTGGAGTTGATTGAAGAACTAGGAAAGGACAACGTCTTCTGGGAAGATGCACAGCTGGATCGGATAACAGATGAAACCTTCAGGGAGACAGTAGAAACACTTGGGAACATCACTGACTACAGCGAAGACCAACTGGCCGTGCTTGGTAGAAAAGCAGTAAAGGTACAGTGGAGGCTCAAATTCTGGTTCTGTTAATTCTCTTTGATTCTAACATTTCTGGGAGGTCACTGCTGTAACTCTGGGGTGTGGAGGGCAGCTCATGGGTCACAAGATCCTCCCTTTAAAAAAGTTCTCAGGTGTCTGCACTTTACTCGAGTACTTATTTTTCTGGCAACTTTTTACTTTTACTCCCTCCATTTTAATACAAATATCTTGTGTTTCCTACTTAAATTTTCAAAACAGGCTTGTTATTATAGTTTTGATGCAGATAGGATAGGATTTTATTTGTCCCAAAGGAAATTCTTGTGGCAGTTTGCTCTAAAATTACAGTTACATAATAATAAAAACAATGGCGTATCAAAGTGAAATGTAAAATTTAAAGTGTATAAGGAGTAAATACAAAGAAACGGTACCTAATAGAATATCAACAGAAGTAGGATAAGTTAAGTACAAAAGTAAGCTAAATAGAAAAAGTAATAATGGCAATTGCATTAAACATAATATTGGCAGTGATATTAAAAATAAATGTAAAAAAGTTATATTGCACCAGATAATGAATGTAAAAGAAGAGGGAATTATTGATCATTTTTATTTTGCATCATTCTGCGCCACCTTCCTGATATCAAGACCAGTTTCCACTTAAATGACTGAGACAATAATGCATAGAAAAGATGATTCCTTGATGTATCCGTCAGTGTGTATCACACACAACAGATGTTAACAAGACGTTCAATCAGTGCTACTACTTCACTTTTATTTTTAAACAAGTATCCACACCTCTACTTGAGTAAAGAATGTGAGTACTTTTTCCTCCTCTGCTCAGAATAACATAAATGGCAAAAATGTAATACAATATTAGTATGTTTTCATTATTATACAGTCATGATGACAATCATTACCTTAGGATGAGTTTGATGGCCACCCTAGGTTTTGCTACATTCTTGGAAGGGGAGGGTGAGGGGAGGCATTTGCAATCTGCCACTAAATCCTAGAAGATCGTCTTTTCCTGTAATGTTCTTAATGCCTGCCATCTGGTCGGATTCTCTGTGAAATCAGATGAAATGAGCCTGTGTTTATATTTCCCCAGGCAGAGTTACAGTAGTGCATTAGCCAGATAAAAAGAAGCTGGATGAGATTTTATTTAGGTAATTCTATTATGACATATTTTATGGTTATTACAGTGGAAACACAACTGCTTTTGAACAGTGGTTTTCACAATATCCACCAAATTTCACACCAGAAATTTTGGCAAAGTAACTCAAAGACCTGGGCACATGCAGCAGCTTTGAAATAAAATATAACTCCAATGTGAGAAAATTTTAAAAGATTCTCCCCTGCACATCGAAACATTGGATAACAAAGACCACCCTGTCATCAGCAAGAAAGAATAAAAACAGAGCCAGTCTCCTTTTTGACTCCTTCTCAATAATCTACACACATTATTTTTTTTTAAAAAGCAGTATTCTGATGACAAAGATAGTAAAATTCCCTCATGGGAAAATGCAAACCATGGACTTTTTAAAGCTGTAGTTGAAAAAAGTCAAACGTGATTCATTTGTGAAGTGAAGTGTTTTTGTGAAGTGAAGTGTTTTTGTTCTGCAGGTCTTTGGCCCAGTGTCAAACATGAGTCTGGATGAGGTGGCACAGATGGGATGTATAACCCGAGGCTTCCCCGAGGTAGACCTGCAGCAGCTCCCCATCTCACTGGAGATGCTGGACCAAATTGCTCACTGTGGCTGGAATGAGACACAGGTGAAGTAACAAAAACAGCTTCACATACTAGTGACTATTACACTGATTATCACGATGTACACTAATCCGGATGACCTGTCTCAATAGATGGAGGCAATGTGGAAGAGCATTGCTAAATATAACAACCTGACAGCGCAGCGGCTGGATGCTGCAGAAATGGTTTCACTGAGCCAGTTCATCTGTGGCCTAAACTCCAGCGAGATCAGACAGCTCAACATGACCGCCTTCAAGTTTGTGCTCCATAAACAGCTCACTTGTGATTTTGTTCATGTCACCACTTTCACAAATTAGTTTATATCCCATTAACCAAAAACACTCACAAAGCAATTTTATATAGTTCAACAGAGGGAGAAAAAAAAAGTAACATTATGGCAAGTTTCACTTAAAGGTAGTCAGTAGGATTTTTCCGAGCTGTTCCTGAACACATCAGGACTTGGTGAAACATCCTGAGTACCGCAAATCGATGAGGAACAAATGAGGAAAAACAGGCAGAGGGCAAGGTCTCTGCAGATACAGTCATGCCCCCCCCCCCCAATTTTTAATCTCTGATCTCATGTCCATAGTAATACTAATAAATATGGATGCTTAAATAGTTTTGTCACAAATCTGATTTCACAATCAAGGGTGGGTTTTTTCTCAAGCTGTCCTTTAGGTGCACTAGGTGCTCTAGAGAATGTCCTCTTCAGGGCAGAATCAAATATGTTGTATGAGCTGTAAGGTGAGTTTGTGTTGCAGCCAAGTGATGCGTGTGTGTTTCACAGGAACGCTGTGGGCTCGATGGCTGGTGTTGAGTGCTCCTTCAAGGTTGCACAGCAGTTAAAAAGGCTTGCTGTATCTGCATTTGGAAATCCCAGCACCTGGACAGGGGCACGAGTGAATGACCTGGGCAACATCATTGGTTAGATAATCACCTCTACTCTGTGTTCTCTGCAGGAAACCAAATCCCATTTTATCATTCTTCATAAGTGCTGAAACTGTCAGTTGGTTGTTTTTTGTTTTGTTTTTTTAAATAAAATTCTGATCATCTGTTTGTGTCTCCCTCAGCTGGGTTGAACGGAACTGAGTTGGCGTCCTTGGACTCGTCTGTCTGCTCATTTATCAGCGAGTCGTGCATCCCACTCATACCACCAAACAACTTTGCTGTAAGTCATTTTTTTAACATTTGTTCTGTCCTTCCATTGTATTTTAACTGGGAAATCAGTAACGGAAAGTACATCTACTCAGGTACTGTACTTACTTAGAGGTATTTATAGACAACTTGAGTATTTCTATTTTATGCTGTTTATTATTGTGTTATTATTTAATTTATGTATTAATTTGTACTTTATGCTCCTCTACATTTTTAATGATGATGCATCATTTAGTGATTAAAAGAATCTCTTATATGTTATTTTGTGTGGGACTAATTTCACTTTATTTATTTATTTATTATTATTATTAATTTATTTATTTTCTCATATAAAGAGAAAAATGTCAGAAAAAAGGTGCAAAAGGAATATTTCAATGTGGATTTTTGTCATAATTAAAGTAACTCAAACTGCTTCCCCTCGGGGATCAATAAAGTATTTCTGATTCTGATTCTTAAGGGCCGTCCACACCAAGAACTATAACAATAAAAGTGAAAACTATTGTTTTAAAAATCACTCTAACTCAAGTGGATGACAGAATCTACACCACAGCCACACAGCTGTAGTCTGGACTTCCCCATTCACATTTTTTTTAAAACAATGTGTTTATATTTATAGTTCTTGGTGTAGAGGACCCTTTAATCTTGCTTGTTTTCAAAATACAGTTTTTACGTTTTAGGACTTGATTACAGATAGAAATAGCTAATTAAACATTTACATTATATTATACATGCATATGTACATATATAGTGCATTAACAGCATATGGCACCATGATGAGTACTTTTACATTTGTTTAGCCTGTCCTACCCAAAAGTTTGTTTAGCTGATAATACTTACGCAGTCTACTTTTACTGAATTTTTACGTGTACTCCCCTCAAGTATTTATACATTGTTGTATTACTTAAGTAAAGGATCTGAAAACTTCTTCCACCCCTCTGACCTCTGTGCCACTTACTGTTTTCCCTCCAGTTTTTCACTGTTGAACAGCTAGAGGCTTTTGGACCTGACAATGCTGCCATGGTAACCAGTGAGCAGAAAGCTGTGCTGGGAGACAAGAAACTGGCCGCTCTTGAAAACAGCATGACCGGGTCTCGTAGCTCACCAGTGAACCTTGATGACTCAGGTAAGAGGGAGGGAGGGAGGGATGGACATACATTTAAAAAATCAAGTATTCTTCCTTGAATACTGCCAGTGTATTTTATAATTCATTCAGTATTTCATAAAAAGGTGATGTTACGTACTTCTGAACATCAATCAGGATTTAGCAAAACTTGAATCAGAATCCGATGACAGTTTAAGCGTTAAACACTTAATAAATTATAACTAAAGATGTTTTTAACTATGACAGAGGCTTATTAGTCAGAAATAATCAGTTTTCAGGTGTTTAATACTCAAAAATTAAACCCAGTCTGGTTCTACAGGGCTGTGTGGGTGTGATTTAATCAGATTTGACCTGGAAACATGAGCAAACAACTCTCCAACTGACTGTAAATTTTTAATCTATTTGCCATTTCTGATTTTT
>JAJHUR010073862.1:17822-72077 GCA_027495735.1 Lutjanus campechanus
TTTTTTTTTTTACAGTTATCTCATAAAAAGAACAACTCATCCATCAAACCCAAACTAAAATACATTTTACTTCCATCTCTTGCATACAGAAAGAATAAATCAGTTAATTTACTGTAATTACAGTACATTCCATTAAAAAAGGTATCAGAATGTTGATTTCAGTTTTACCCCATTAACTACAAATTGTGTACACTTTGGATTATTGCCGACCATTTCCCAAAAAATAGTTTACAATTTTCAGATTGTACTCACAAAGTTGTTGGTCCACATTCATTTAACTACAATGTACAGTATATGTAAATGTGTAGGGACTTCAAACTTGCTGATAGTTATCGATACCAGAATTTAGAGGTTAGGTTCATATTTTTCAAGTCTTTCTTGAAACAATCCCCACATACCCCCCATGTGCATCAACAGATTTATTGATAATAAGCACTGCCGCATCATACTGGCAGTAAAGTAATGGTGGAGGACAAAGTAAATTCCCAACTTCAGCTGAAAATAATATGAAGATCCAGCAGTCTGAGACAAATTAAGTCAGTATCTTTGTATCCTGTTAGAAAATGTAATCAGTAACCTAATCCAAGTATCACAATATTAAAGTAATATAACAATTACTCTGTTACTTCTGAATATCTCAGTGCAAAATAAGGTAAAATTCTTTAGCTTCATAATGTTTTATGTTTGTTAGGTTTATTGGTTCCTTCGTTGTGCCCAATTTATTGATTAACTGACTGATTTAAAGACAAACTTATGGCAAATGTCCATCCAGTGAAGCACTGAGGCCGTGATAATGAATTGACAACTGTAAGATTAGCTGGTTTCATTGAGATCAGAGTGGTGTCGTGAGACTCATGATGGGTTGTAATGTGTGTGCACTAAGTATGGTGGTATATCATTCTTTATTTTTAAAATGTATTTTAAAATTGTAATTCTGCCGATAATCCTAATTTTACTACATGTAACTGTAGTCTGATTACATTATTTTCATCTGTAACAGAAAAGTTACCTTTTTTGTATCCAGATTACATAATCCCATTACATGTAATCTGATTCTCCCCAAGCCTGTTTGAAAGTTCCTTTTAAATTTGTCTTTTTTGTAAAACAAATTCCTTTGTGTCAGTATGCCTCCACTGCAGCTGAAGAGTGTCCATGAAAACACAAAAACGAAATCTGATGGGTCGATGAGCTTCGAAGTTCAAGTCTCAGTGAATTATCTCATACACACAGTGAAAATGTATAGAAGCCAACGGCTGCATTTGAAGTTGGGAATCAGTCTAAAAGTAGTGATAAATCATTGTCCGACCAATTAACTGGGCTGATTATTTGGCACTTTGGCATAATCTGCATCGGCCTATTTATATGCGCTCATGCGGCCAATAAACACACACACACACCAAAAAAAGAAGACACATCATAAGGCAGCCCCGTCAGCGTGGCTGCTGTAGAATAATGTTAGCACGCCCCCTTGTGGTGAAAACAGTTTGGAGACCTGTGCTAACACATTTCTCCAATCTAAACCCATTACTAGCTAGAATTAAATATAAGTTATGTTAAAATGTACAGAATAATGCAGTTGAAAGATGTTGCTTCTGAACATACTGTGCGCTGCTCTCCCTTAAGTACCAGTCATGTTCTAAAAACAGTATAACCCAATGTATTTTTATATTTCATTAATTGTTAAAAATCCATTTAAAAAGCATGTTACTGGCTAAGATAACCATGTATGTTAGACTGTAATGTGCACGATGATGCATAATAATGTCTTTTCATTGTTTTGATATTGGCCGCTTAGCTCATATTGGTCAACCACTACCTGAAATATTATTGTATGTTTTTGAAAACGGCTGGCAATAAGTTAAAAGTATACACACTTAATAGTAACTGAGCTAACATATTCCAAACAATTTTCTAAAAATTTGTAAAACAAAAAAAAAAAAAGGAAAGGGAAAAAAAGGACTTTACAGGAAAACACCTGGATTGAATTCAAGAATCTCCTCAGTAGGATGAAAACATTAAAATCAAAACATTCCATCGGTGGCTGTCAACATTCATTGAGACAGCCATCATAATCACAGTTGGCCTGGCATCGGCAGACTATCGGCCAGAGCGAATGAAAACATGAGCTCGGCAGATTGGTCTGGTTTCCTCGGCTAAATCACAGTAGGATTTGGTTCTAACATTCAAAGTTCTCTACAGGCACATCATCATTATCATTATGTGAACGTGGTCACAGCAGTGAACCAGTCAGACTAACTGCTCACTGATCGGGAAGTGGCTCTAATCTCATTAGTATCACCACTGAACACGGAAATGCAGCATTAGATCCTGAGTATCAGAAGTAGGTTAAAGGGACAGTTCACCCCAAAATCAAAAATACATATTTTTCCTCTTATCTGTAGTGCCATGTATCCAGCTGTAGATATGATGTCTGCCTTCTCTCCAAAATAAGGGAACTAAGTGGCACCCTACACTTTTGAAAAACTCAACAGCAACGTCTCTGTCATGAGCAGTTTCATGTGGGAACTATTTGCTTTCTGCAGTACAATCTACCAAAACTATTTTCTTTGTACTTGGAAGAAAGTATTTTCTACCTGAAACAAGGTGTGTGGATTATCTTGAGTAACCAGGTCATGACTTCTGGAACGAGATATTGCTGTTGAGTTTATCACATGTATTTTTTCAGCGCTTTGAGTGCCACAATACGAGTGCCCTCTACTTCCATTATACTGACATCTCCACAGCTGATATCTCCAAAACTCTGCGACTCACACCACAACAGTCTAGATGGATAAACAGCACTACAGGTTAGAGGAAAAATATGTATTTTTGACTTTAGGGTGAACTGTCCCTTAAAGGCTGATCTCAACCAGTGAAAATCACATTTGATTTTTTTCTACAATCTATTCACATACAAATGCTGTTCTACCAATCTTTGGTTCAATTAGTGCATAGGTGTGACGATGAATAAGGCACTTTCTTCTTTTTACCAACTACCCACACTGCTCTCCCCCTCGTATTTGGCGTCTCAGGTCGTTTTTCCTGCGTTCCTTGCGTTGATAAAAGCCATCCCGTGAGTTCTGAAGTGAGTATTCAGATCTGATGCCTTTTCAAATTGTTTGCGGCACACCTTACAGGACAGCGAGCCCTCCTCTTCCAGCTGAGAAGGCGATGCGGGTGCAGAACTGTCTAGAGAACTCTTCTCATCGTGGTTCTTGCTGTTACCGGGGGAAGGTGCTACGTGCACGCTGACGGACTGCTGGTTGTCACTGAATGCATTTCTCACTTTGTGCATGATGAAGCAATGGCGTGACAGGGAAGCAGTGGATGTGAAGCATGCGCCGCACTGTAGACACTGCTGACCACCACCCTCCGTCCCTCCTCGCCGGTGCTGGCTGATATGCTCTAGGAACGATGCCTGGTCCTCTGTGGTGAAGCCGCAAGGGGCACAGCGGAACCCAGACTCAGGATGAGAGTAGGAAGCAGGAGCAGAGGAGGAGGACTGGGACTTCTTCACTGGACTCACCCCATCTGTGGAGTCTTCGTCCTGCTCAGTCTTCATGGCTCCTCTCCGTCTCCGGCGAGCCCCCAAACTGCCATCCTGTTCTGAGGAGCTGTCGGCTTCATCTCCGCCTCCCTGTTCCCACAAAACAACGGCTGTCAACGACATCTTAGTACAAAGTGTTTAAAAAAAAATACATAAAGAGTGACTTACCATCGGTGTGTCCTGGCTTTCTGTGTCCGTGCTGTGCCTCAGCTGCATATGCCTCTCCAACATCGCTCTGCTGCTGAATGTTTTCTTACTCTCACTACAGAGCCTAAACACACACACACACACACACACACACACAAACACACACACCACTTGTATTAAAAAATGCATGCTGTAATGATTTACTGATTGCCGGAAAGCTTTAATTGGGCAGCATATTTTACCATTTTTTAACCTGAACTTAAACCAAGCAACTCCTCTAGAGTTTACAACAGTTACTAACTAGCTATGTATGAGAAAAAAAGTTGTGTATCAGGTGAAACTATATTTATATAAAATCAAGGACAGGCAGCAGGTGAGAAAAATATAACACATACAATCCAGATTTTTTTTTTTTCTTTGAGAAATGAAAATGATTGTGCAGTATTCTGACATTTAAATCCACAAAGCTTAATCAGTCAGCAAGCTTTTTAGGGTGAAAGCCTACAACACAACCTTTGACTCCACATCTGGCTCAGTAACGGGACGTGTCTGTCTGATCTGACAGCGATGTAGGCTACATGAGAGCTATGTAAAGGAGAACTAGGCCATGAATACCAACCCTTGCACAATACAGCGTCAAATGCCAAGTCGGATGTTTGGGAACAATTTGGTGTGATCAAAGACTGAGCAGAACATCATCAGTGTTTTTGCTGCTTGGAAAATGTGCCAAAAGGTATTAGCTTGATAGCCTCAAGCAATATCATTACTGAATGATGTCATTACTGAAAACACACATCGACAGCTGAAGGAGTGCAGGTTCTGGGCCAACCGAGAACGCAAGTGAGTGACTGTGTATGTGTGTTTAATCACGGATAAGGTTATGGGATGTATATTAACGGTGGGTCTGGATTTGACTTGGAGATAATTATGGGAAACAGATCAGTTCTGGTACTGAGCAAAACTGGACAAGTGCAGGACTCTGACATAAAAAGAGACAGGAAGAAGTGTAAGCTCATATCTTTGCACAGATTGTACAAAATTAGTGCTATGATGTTGGATGTTACAGGGACTGTGATAAATACAAATACAGATCCCAGTGTTCTGACTGCATAAAAAAGTAAAGTTAATTTCCTCAGATTTCATGCATATGATGGTTTGTTCTTCACAGTAAGAAAAAAAAAAAAATCACAATCTAATGAAACTATGTGAACTGGCAGAAACACTTGTATGACTTTACGGGCTATTACAAGCTTCATTTGCAGTAATAACCTTAATTCTGTGCTGAATTTTTCAATTTCACTCTGCCACGTCCAAAACAACAATATACTGTTTCTGTAACTTCAATACATAAATACAGTGATTGTGGTTTCAAATATATGGCAAACTGCCAGCAAAGTCAGCAAGTGTATCATAATGAGGATAAGGGATGCAGGATGTGAGATACTCACTGGCAGCGAAAGCCACGATTCATGACTTTGTGTTTGTCTCTGATGTGACGTCTCAGACTGGAGGTGGTGGTGAAGGAGCTCTCACACTTATTACAAGGAAACTTCTTCAGGTTCTGCACCACACAAGCACAAAACATAAGGCTACATCTGTTCATTTATCTGTCTGTATCTAAAAACAACTTTAATTTACTGAGATTACACATCTCAGACAGCAGAGGGATGGTGGACTTCCAGACCTTGCCATGTTGCTCAGCCATATGGGTGATGTAGTCTTCTCGGTCTGTGTAGCGTGCGTGGCAAGGCGCACACTTCCACCCTGAGGGGGTCTTCATCTTTTCTGTCTTCACTTTCTCTTCTTTATTTTCCTCCATCCATTCCTCCCCATCGGAGCTCTCTAACACTGCTGAACGACGTGAGCGAGAGGAAGCAGCTGGAGGTGAAGGCAACGCTTGTTTTACGGTGGAAGTCTTATGGGTCTGAGGAACAAAGAGAACAGTAAAAAAGTCATTGTATGGTGCTTTTTTTCTCGCAACGCTAATTTCACTTTATTAAACACTATGTAAGTATGCACATACCTTGACATGATCCAGTAGCGAATTCCTCTGAGAAAATAACTTTGTGCACTCAGGGCATTTAAACACGTGCACCTTCTGATTGGTTAAATGTGAGTCAAAGTGGACATACAGCAGGGGCTTGCTTGTAAAAACTGTGTCACACATGACACATTTATAGATCAGCCTGTAAAGGGATAAAAACTGGGTCAATTAATTGAAAGGGAAAAGATTTCTTTTCATGAGGAAAATCACATCTAAGTATGAGGGGCCAAGCAAGTCATAATTCCTTCTGACCCTCACACACATTCTCCTTTCACATATGCACATACTTGACACCAGCACATGGGAGAAGTAGGCTTACAGGGCTTTCTGCCAGAGAGCCTTGCTAACATATGTTTACTGGCCTATTTTAACCCAAACCATGATCTCTTCCTGAACCTAAAACAAGCAGTACTGAGGCCCAAACTTAACCAAACTGTGACAGAGAACTGAAACTAATTTTTGAAAAACTGATAAGCGACAGATCATCTGTTTTTTGCACCTGGTGTTGTGAAAGCATCTTGACGTTTTATGTAAAGCTTTAACTCAGTCTGAAACCCACTTTCAAATTTGTGTAACCTTTTCCTCTAAGGGGAGATTTCATAGTTTTTTTCTACATCGACATCACTACTTTCTACAAAGTGGGATTCAAACAGCATCGAGTCTTTCTCTAAACTGTCTAACAGGCCTTTACAACAGTAAGAGGTGCAAAAAACAAAGGATCAGTTGCTCCTAGTTAGTTAAGTTTCCGTTGATTTTACCCATTACTGCTGAATCAGAAGCTAATTTGAGCATCATGCAAGCCTTACACATGTATTTCCTGGTTTGAATGAGACTACCTGCTTAAAAAGAAATTTCCTGTGTCAGTTAAAGTAATAGTTACCAAAAAAGATGAGACAAAATACATGTGTGTGGTGTAAATATATATATATTAGTGTGAGTGAAAATACATGTATGTGTTGAAAAGTACAATATATGAGTACAAATACAAGCATGTGGAAAGAAGATGTATGTGTTTGAGAATAAAAATATATTTATGTGAAAGGAGAATGCATGTGAGAGGGTCTGAACGAATTATGGCTTGTAAGGCCCCTCATGTCTGTGTGTGTGTGCGTGCATGTGTGTGTAGAGATACATACATGGTCTGTCCTTCAGTGAGCGTTGGATGTTGGGCACTGATGTGGCTCTGTATGCTGGGAGCAGACTTGAAAGCCATGGGACAGCTGGGACATTTGTGGAACATGTCACAATGAGCCTGTTGGATGTGAGACTTCACTGAGTTGAGTCCTCCAAACACAACAAGGCAACTGGAACATCTGCAGAGACGGAAAGAATTGTTAAAAGTCAGAAAAAAGCAGGGAAACATAGACATATACTCTTTCTGTGTGTATAACAACAGTACAGTGTTTATTTTGTCAGTGAAAATACCGATGATAAGTATTTGCATTCATCCTTTTATTTCACAAATAAATTGTGAGGAAAGAAAAACAGACAGCAAAAGTTACGACAAAATCTCTGTTCATCACTCCGACGAGTAAAGAGGAGACAAAATAGCTGGCTCAGTTTTAGCACAAAACCTCAGTTAGATCACACTTATCAGCCATGTCAAAGCACTAATAAATCTAGCTAGTTAAAAAGTGAGCCTCATCTTCACCAGCAGTCTGTCAGGTGGGAAGAAGAACAAGAGGAGCAACAACCTGTAAACACATTTTTCTTATATTGAAACAGAAAGAAAGACTGAGTATATCGTGTCTGCCATGGTAAATATCAGTTATGTAAGGTGGTTGGTTCAATAACATGTATTTTACTTCCCTTTTAGAACTAAATTTGATGCTAATGCTAGCATAGCTCAAAGACACTAACTCATTCAGCAAATATTTAACTTAATTCAGTATTCATTTTAGCTCCACGCAGAGCAAATAAATGTTTCCCAAACAGTGCTCATCTGCCTTAACAACGCACTTTTCATATTTTTACTACTGATTTATTTAAAGTTTTACTGCTGAAGTCTTTTTTTGTCAGCTCATAAACATCATCAGTGTCTGATAACCAATAACGATGCATCAGTTATGATTTATGCATTAATTTCTTCCATGATATGAAAGAATGAGTCAGTAACACATTTTCAGCAAAACAAAAGCAAAAGACTAAAACATGACTTCATCAGAAGTGACTCAGACTAAAACTAAATTTAAAGTTCTTGTCAAAATTAACACTGGTGCAGCACATTTTCGTTTAACTGAACAACCACATGGGAAGATATCCCACCTGTATCCGATGCGGCGTGCAAAGTGCAAACAGGTCTCGTCCAGGTGAGTTTGAAATAGCGGCTGCTTGGCCGTACCGCCGCACTCTGGGCAGACGTGTGGTGTGCAGCCTTGGTGGATACGTTGATGAGCTGCTGCACTGCAGCTGTTGGGCAGGAGCATGGGAGGAGAACAGTCTGTGCATGACTGGAGAAAGGAATTGAGTTAGAGTTCATTTTCACATCACCTGAAAACTGATGTCTTGCTCTTTTATCCCACACTCAAAAGACTCACAGAGGTTTGTGCAGGTTTGATTTCTTGGAAGTGCTCAGCCACCTCTTCTTTGCTGCCAAACTGAGCCTGACACTCTGAACATTTATTACCGATGTACTGCACTCCTTCTGCTTTTGTGCTTGAGTTTGCTTTATTTGGCTGAGTTGTTGGGTTTGAGGCGGCCTGGCCTGAAAGGGATGTTGACGGTCCTGAAGAAGATGTCAGAAGAGACGGAGAGAGACCACCTGAGGAATCACCAACGAATATGCAAAGAGAAACATAATCACACACAGGCATCACACCTGAAAAAAAGCTCAATTAAACAACAGAAACAATGTTCACCAACCACCAGCTGCCGTCGTTTCCTGCTGGACGATCATCTGCTCCACAGGTACAGGTTTCATGACCAAGTGTGAACACTGCATGATCAGGCCTCTCTCCTTGTGCTCTCTGGCGTGTAAAAGCAGGCTGCACTTGTTGAAGAAGGCCAGCCGTTTGGCACAGTGATTACAGGTCACCTCAATCCTCAGAGAGCGCCGAGCGTAGTGCCGCGCCAAACTCTGCTCCAGGGCAAAGGCATCACCACACTCCAGACAGCGGTAACCCTGCACGGGATCAAACAATCATATATTTAGATGCTGATGCATTAAAATAAATCAGAGATATGTGGCACAATGCTTCTCATGAAATTATAAATAACAAGATCAATTTACACCTGGTTCTGTTGGAGAAGGAACTTAGTAACATTATATATAACTGTGTGACAAATTTGACCCATGACACTCTGTTCATAATGTACTATCAGCTGAGCTACACTGCACACATCCTGTTCCTGTATATTTTACATAAATGAAAAAAGAGTTACCTTCTGTCTTTGATGAAGATGGGCTGCTCATCATTATCAAACTGAACTTTACATGCTGACAAAAAACAGCCAGATCAACTTGATAATCTGCAATGGGTTTGTGGCACGGATCACTTATTTTATTTCTGCAATTAACTGTAATTTTTTAAATTATAAACGGCAGAATATTTTATTGAAAATGCAATTAATCTGTTGTAGAGCTGCAATGTTTAGTGAATCAAAAAGCTATTTTGATTGTCAGTCGATTTCATCGTTTTTCAAGCAAAAGCACACATTTGCTGGTTCCAGCCTCTGAAATGTGAGGATTTGCTGCTTTTCTTTGTCATTTATGACAATAAATGTCTGAGTCTTTGAGTTTTAAAGTGGTTGTTGGACAAATGAAGCAATTTAAAGACATCACTTCAGGCTCTGGTAAACTGTGATGAGCACTTTCCATTATTTTTTGACATTTCATAGATGAGGGCTGGGCCATGATTTTTCTTACAGGGCCACATGAGAAATTGATAAGGCTGTTGTGGGCCAGAAACAGATGTGAAACGACGTTAATGAACAAATCTCTCATAAAGGAACTGTCAGAAGTAGGGATGAAACAATTACTAGTTTCATAATAAACCATGATAAAATTAGCTATGATTAGTTTTACCATTTCAAATTTTATTTAGCATTAAAACCATGTTTGATTACAGCACTTAGGGAGACTGTTGCTAAATTTGGTTGATGCTGGACAGTATTTATGCAAGTTTTTCAAACGCAGGCACAGCAGCAATGTGGGGTGGTTTTGCAAAGGACAATAATCATTAGTTGCAACCCTAATTTGTTGTTTTGCCCCTAAAATGACCATCGTGAAAATGTCGACTGCAATTTGCCAGAGCCCAAGATTACATATTCAAATGATTTGTTTGTTCTGACCAGCAGCTGAAGACCAGCTCAAAATATTCAGTTAGCTATCATATATTACAAAGACAAACAGCGAATTTTCACGTTTGGGCAGCTGGACACAGTGGCTGTTTGGCATTTTGCATGAAAAACGACAATTGACAATTTATCCATTACCCAGCATTACTCTTCGTGGTCGTTATTTTGCAATATTACTTTTCATTATTATCATGTACAATGTTACATTCATAATCAGGTGTAGTGTTAGTTTTTATTACTTTTCGATAATACTGCCAATACCACTTTATCTATTTTATTCTTCTTCTTTTTTTTTTAACTTATCTTACTTCTATTGTTATTCTATTAGGCTTTTGGAAATAACTCCTTATACACTTTATATTTTATATTTCACCTTATATTTAGTACAATCTCTGGCACAAGAATTCCCTTGGTTTTAATATCATATCTTAACAAAGTAACTGCAGATTAATCTTAATGCTGGTCACAAATTGTTCCAGCACTATACACGATGACAGCTCACCTGTGCAGGTAGAGGAAGGCCCCACTCTGCAGGAAGCGGTGAGCTCAAGTCTGGTTTGTAGCTGGGCAGCAGGTTCTTGTTGTTGAGGATCTTGTTGAAAGCTTCTACCAGGTTGGTTTGACTCTTGGATATAATCGCCCCGGTGCTGTTAACTATGGAAGCTGGTTTATTGCTGCTTTGAGGGTGGAGCAGAGGTGAAGGTGCAGGAAGTGTCGTCCCACTGTTGAGACTTTTCGGACCCAAATTGCGAGAGTTGATCCCACCTGGGCTCACTCTGGGGAAGGATACAGAGACGGAGGGCAGGGCAGCAGTTTTGGTGATGCTCACAGCTGTGGGGGAAACTTTCGGCTTGGTGTCTTTGACTGTACGGGCACCTTCCTGGAGCATCGCCGCTGCAGGCATCTGAGGCGGCTGTGATAACTCTCTCCTGGATCTCGTGTTATGACGTTCTGGTGAAGGTTTTGAACTATCCACACCCTTGGTAGCGGCTCTTCCACTTCTTTTAGGTTCGACACCACTCACAGTCCTTGTGATGCTGCCTGTAGGCATTTTGATTTTAACTTTAAGGGGGCGCAGTGGTGGTGAAACTGTCTCTGCAGTACTGACAGACACAGGATCCTCAGTGCCAGCACCACAGCTCTCCTCATTTAAATCTTCGGCCACCTTTGCACTCAGCTCCTCTGTGTCTCCTGGAGTGTCCTCTACTTCCATGAGCTCCTCCTTGTGGTCCCCTGCTGGACCTGATGTTTGGGCTGAATCAAGGCTGCTGCTTCTCTTGGTGACTAACAGACCTGTCTCACTGGGTGGTGGGCTCTCAGGTGAGTCCCTCTCATCGATCACATGCTCTGGGTATTTCTCCTCTTTGACTGATGCAGAGGGGAGGCCATCCTGGGGAGTCTGTTGCTGGGGAGCTGTGGAGGGAGGACTGGGAGTGGCAGGTCGTTTCTCTTCCTCAATTTGTGGCAACTTTGTAGGTGCCAGAGGAGAGAGATGAGGAGTGGTTTCAGCAGTCCCAAACAGCTCAGAGCGACGTACTTTTGCTCTGTGTTTGAATTTGGGAGGGGAGGACATCGCAGATTCTGGGCTCTCCTGGATCACCAGTGGACTTCCAAAGTCTGGCTCTGAGTCATCTTCATCTGATTGATTAACACGCTTCTTTCCAGCCTTGATAGTCCCGTTTTGTGGTAAAGGGGATGAAAGATTACTGAGGAGACAAGTTTCCTCCTTCTGAGGGGAGTGAGGAGAGCGTTGAGGGCTTACCGAGTGTGGTGAGCGAGGAGTTGGGGAGTTGGGAGCGGCACTAGTCGAAGACTGGAGGTAGAGGAGGGGATTCAAACTGTTCATGACCGATCCAGCCTCATTAGTGTTCTGTGAGGATCTCACTGGTGAATGCTGCAGCCATGCCTCTGTGTTGGACTGTCCCTGATCCCTGGGGACAGATCCCTCAAAGCCATTGGCAATCTGGGGCTCCACAGAAGCATCAGCAGGCGTTTTAGGACCAAGCTGTGAAGTGAGGTCATCAAACTTGACCTGAACCTGAGAGTTTAAGCCGCTGTTTGAAGGATTGTCTGTTTTATCCCTGACAGACTTCTCCTTCTCTTTCTCCTCTTCCTCCTCCTCCTCACTAGAGTCGGACTGCACTGTGTTCTTCACAATAACGCTGACCACTGGGGGGTCACTGTGTGGAGCAGGAGGGCAGGGAAAACATGAAGGAGACCCACTCTCTCTCTCATCTGCATGAGCCTCTGCCTTATCTCGTTCCTCCTCTGGACTTGACTGAATGGCTTCTTTGGCATCAATGTCAGGAATGTCAAATGCTGCCAGCAAATCATCAAAGTCTGGGGTCTTCATGTCCCCCATTGCCAGCACAAGGCTCAAAACCTATTGGGGTGCCAAATGAATCAGAACAATGCATATAAAGTTGCTTTAGTCATGACAAGAAGACACAGTTGGAAAAGGGCTGAACAATTAAGCAAAAATAATATTGGAATCGTAATATGACGAAATGCAATATCCAAATGGCTGCAAAAATTTTTTTTTTTGGTAACGGTAAAAGGTGTCACAACATACCATTATAAATGAAACACTGGTGCTAGAGAGATGCCCCAGATATATTCATGCAAAAAAGGGGAGATTTCATTATATATATTCACCCGATGTAACGAGAAATCTTGCTTGGTACAAACCCCAGTAAAAATCACATCAACAAAAATTACAATTCCCACTTAAATAGTTGTTCATCGTGCACTGCAATCGCAATATCTGTCAAAATTATTATTATTATTATTTGCATATTGCTCAGCCCCACAGCTGAGCTACGAACTGCGCTTTAGTTTTATGTCTGATTTAAATAAAAAAAATATGACAGCTGGTATCACAACAGTGTCGAGCGTCAGGTTAAAGCAAAACATGGTCGATGCTTTGTTATTCTGCCGAAGACTTTACTGACGAAAAATAAACAAGTATAAACAAAGTTAGACAAAGCTGTCGTTTCGCATATTTAACTTAACTGTCATGCTGCAACAAGTGGCTCATTCTGCTAACAGCTAACATTGGCTAAACTTTAGCATTTAACTGCTAGCTGGCCTTGCTAACGTCCACCAGCCAACTGAAGTAGTCAAATGTTATATTTGACAAGATCAATACAAAACTCAGTCAATGTGCTCCTAATATACTATCTTTAATGCATATTATGTTTGCTTTCGTTGAAGCTCATATTAGCTCACGCTTGCATTTAATTTGAATTACCTGCTAGTGAGCGAAGTTGGTTCCTGACTTTCCTCTAGAGCGCATAAGATCTACGTCATCTTGATGCGACAGTGACTTCCTAGACAAGAACCTAAATGTTTCCAGTTAGCAGTGTTAAAAACATTTCAAATACTAACGTTATTTCAAAAAATACAAAAACTTTTCTATTGCGAATATTACTGTCTACAGTGATCTTTTACAAACTGTTTGTTTGGGCATTAAGTCTGTAAAGATTTGTGATAATAACTTACTTACTGCCAAAAGTTCTCAAAATATGAATTACACAAATGCAGATTTTTCCAAAACAGAATTTTCTGTAGTGTAGTATTCAAGTATTTAGATCCATTACTTAAGTAAAACCAATAACATGTAAAATACTGTACAAAATAATGTAAAAATACTCCTTTACAAGTACAAGTCCTGCATGACAAATCACACCTAAGTAGTAGCAGCAAAATATAGTTCAAGTTTTAAAGTAAAAGTATTGGTGCATACCAAATACCATGCCAAAGGATGATAAAGGAAACTGAATTATCAGAGCATACAAACTTATGTATTTTATTGGGAAATGGGAATGGGAAATGAAAGAAGAAAAATGAGTTCTGACCCACAAATTGTTTTCAAGTTTTTGGACTTTTTCTCTCATTTCTGATTATTGGTGAGATCTTGGAAAGTTGGAAATAACAAGTTTAGTCATTAATAATGTTCTGTATTTTAAAAGTTTGTTATATTAATCATTGTGTAAAATTACCCCAGAAACTTAAGCTAATAAAATCGAGTAAATGTAGTGGAGGAGGAAGTACAATATTTTCCAGTGAAATGCAGGATCAAATTGAAATACTCAAGGAAAGTGTCTCAGAATTGTACTTGAGGGGACAGTTTACCCCAAAATCAAACATACACTGCTCAAAAAATGGATCGGATCTTGATGAACAAAATATTCAAGTTGAGAATCTTTATTGATATAGTGATATCTTCATTTGTCAAGAACAAAATGCCATAAGAACAGTCAATGGAACCCAAAATCATTAACCCATTGAGGGCTGGATTCAAAATCACACTGAAAGTGTGAACAAATTGAAATCACAGGCTGATCCAGCTTGTATGAATTTCATCACAATAACTCATAATATGGCTCACTAATGTGTATGGCCCCCGTGTGCCTGTATGCACTCCCAACATCACCTGGGCATTCCCCTGATGAGATGGCGGATGAAGTCTTGGGGGATCTCCTCACAGACCTGGATCAGGCCATCAGTGAGCTCTTGAAGAGTCTGTGGTGCTACTTGGTGGCTTTGGATGTACTGATACATAACGTCCCAGAGGTTCTTAATTGGATTGATGTCTGGGGGAACACGAAGGCCAGTTAATGGCATCAGTGCTTTCATCATCCAGGAACTGCCGACCACTGTCGTGCGCCAGCACAAGGTCTGACAGTGGGTCTGAGGATTTTATTCCAGTACCTAAAAACAGTCAGGGTACTGTTGACTAGGACGTGGAGGTTTGTGAGAACCTCCAAGGAAATGCCTCTCCGGACCACCACTGACCCACTGCCAAACCAGTCATGCTGGATGGCAGCTAACATTTGTCAGACTTTTTCCACGTGTCACATGTGCTCATTGTGAACCTGCTCTCATCTGTGAGGGTGCCAATGGCAAACCTGCCAATTCTGGTGTCCTCTGACAAATGCCAGTCGAGCTGCACAGTGCTGGGCTCTGACCTCAGGCCCTCATGCCACCCTCATGGAGTCTGTTCCTGATAGCGTGATCAGAAAGATGCACACGAGTAACCAGCTGGAGGTCATTTTGTAGTGCTCTCGCAGTGTTCCCCTGTTCCTCCTCGTACAAAGAAGCAGATACTGCTCCTGTTGCTGGGTTGTTGCCCTTCTACAGCCCTATCCAGCTCTTCTCATGCTGCCAGTAGTGAGAAGGACACTTGAAAAATGCAAAACGAGAGAAAAATCAGTCAGGAAGGATAAAGAGAGAGAAATGGTCTGTGGACACCACCTGTAAAACCATTCACTTTTGGGGGGTTGTCTTGCTGTTGCCCCTCCTGTCCACCTGTCCGTTTTACTTGCACCAAAGGAGGTCAAATTGATTCACAATCACTTATGCTTCATAAATAGACAGATAATTATTCCAGCAGTTTTACTGACTTGGCATTTTGCAGTGATGATTAAATGTTCCTTAAATTATTTTTGAGCAGTGTACATATTCTTCCTTTCAAATATAATGGAAATAAATGGTACATGGCTTGCGGTGCTAAAGGCAGCAAAAAAAAAAAGAGAAGACATTTGACATTTGAAAAACTCAAAACCAGTCTTTCAAAAAATCATGAACCCTGTTACTCAAGATAATCCAAATAACTTATTGCTTGTTGTGAGCATTTAGTTTTGTTCTGGTAGAAAGAAAGTTGAATTTTAAAAATTGTATTTTATTTTGGTGCTTTGAGTGCCACAAGCTAAGTGCCATATAGTCCCATTATATTCTGGAGAAGGCAGACATGTCTATGGTTGATATCTCCAAAACTCAGCAACTCACACACAAAAAAGAAAAAAGATGGATAAATAGTAAAAACTTGATTTTTGATCTTGATCAACTGTCCCTTTAAGAACAGTCCTTGAGTAAATGTAATGTTAAATGTGTTGTAAATGTTACTTTCCACCACTGGTTTTCTGCAAGAAAAGTGCCTACATAAAAACATTTTCTAAGGGGCGGCCATTTAGCTCAGTTGGTAGAGCATCTGCCCCATGTATGGAGGATGTCAGTCCTCTGCAGTGGCTGCTGGTTTGACTCCCGCCTGCAGCCCTTTGCTACATGTCACCCCATCTCTCTCTGCCCCCTTTCCCTTTCCTGTCTGCTCTTCAGCTGTCCTATACACTAAAGGCAAAAAAAAAAGAAAAGAAAATTCTAATGCCAACCCATGTTCACCTGCTTTTTTAGGTTTAATGTTTTCTCATCTTAAAATGCAGGTTTAACTGAGCACTGAATGTGTAACTAGCTGTGTTAATACCAGTCAAAGTATGTCGATTTCAATGCAACATTCACTCATATTTTGAAAAATTATGTATGTACAAATTTAACAACACAATTGTAAATGAATGTCAAGCATCAGATGAACAACCACCTTGTATCCTGTAAATTTATTGAAGAAATCTGCCCATATTATTGAGAAGTTATATTACAAAAGATTCAAAAGTAAGCATGACTGCTTGACACAAAAATAATTGAGAATACGTCTTTAACCCAAAGTTGAAAAAAGGCAAAAGTTGTGAACAGTTTAGACAGCTACATAACAAAAAGATAAACAAAATGGTTCCCGTGCGGAGGAGAGTAACACCGTTACTGTGAATAACACATGCAGTGCAATTCTCAGGTCTTTTTTATTTCTCATATATTAAGTTCCTCTCTTTGCGCGTTCATTTCTTTTTCTCCTCATCCTTCTTGGTGTCGGGTTTGGAGCCCGTCTGGGAAGCCAGAGAGCCCATGGCGTTACGGATGGCCTCATTGTTGGGATCGACTCCAGGAAGGTTTTCCAGGACGCTCTGGAGGAACTCAGGATCCTGCATTACATCGTAGTCCTCTTCATCCTGGACACAGAAAATGACACTCAACTTCATCAAGTACTTTTCAATTTGAAGAATAAGACGAGTGAGAACAATAAAGGCCTGTGTTTACCTTCGCCTTACTGGAGTCCATGTCAGCTTCTGTGTCCATGTCCTCAGCACCAAACTCTGCAAGAAATATGGAACAAATATGTTTGTTTGTTTTTTAAGAAAATAAAAATAGGGTTGACAGACAGTTGCGGTCATTTTTAACCTGAACATGCTACTGTGAAAAACAAAACAAAACATTACATTCAATAGTAAAACTATATTTATGGTCTCATGCTGAATTCAGTACTTTTCCAGGCAACAACGTCTGACATAATAAACTGTATTAGAGTCCACATACAAACAAATTTGTAACCCCTATGTCAGTAGCTCCAAGTAATCATTATCCAAATTAGCAGTGAAGATATTTAAACTACAGTCAATCATACCTACAGTAATAAAAGGCAGATATACTATATTCTGGAGTTTGTACATGGCTTATTTCAGACTTGAGAATACAAATAATAGTAAGCAAAACATACTGAAAATTCACACAATAAAAACTATACTGCCTCCTCTAATATGCCTTGAATCACCAACCAGCAAAGTAAATAAGCAAGAGTGAGAATAATAATTGAGTATAAAATGGGCTACTATAACTGGACTAAAGTGACAACCAGCTCAATCAGCTACAGAAAGAGATATTTTTTAGACTTTGATACAGTGACAAGTAAAAACCCCTCACATTTACTGTTGAAAGGCAAAAGAAACAATTATTTATGTTACTGTAAACAGACCTGGAGACTGACAACTAAAGGAGCTGATGGAGGCAGAATGTACTGTTAAGTAAAATAATGTGAAGATCTCTCTATACTGTAAATAAATTGTGCTATGTATTTTATATTGTTGATGTGATGCATCCTGAATCTCAGCTTGTGTTGTAAGTTATAAATTCTCTAATCACAGAAAATCTCAAAATGCATGTTTAACCTGCTCCTGCTCCCTGCATGGACATCTGCAGAGCATAGGCGATCTGTTCATCCTCTGTCATGCGGCTGAAGTCTGGTAGAGCAGGTGTGGCTGAGTCTGTGACGGGAACAGACATCTTCAACAGGGCATCTTCAGACTCTGCAACAGAAGGGGAGACAAATAAGCCACATGAATACACTCACGTTGGCAGCTACAAAGTGTCTAATGAAAGAGCGAGGGCAGAAATTGGCATCGTATGATGGCAAATCAGGTTGCCGGACATTTTTCTCACCATCTGCAGCAGGGGAGGAAATGCCAGCTTCAGCAGCTGATGCAACCGCGGCTCTGCGAGCTTCATCCTCCTGCCGTTGCCTCTGCTCCTCCATAGACACCCGCAGAGCCTGGAGAGAAGAGGACAAAAACAATCTAATAAAATCAAAACGACAGACCTGCATTACTCTAAATACCGTCAATAAACCAAGTGCCATGACACCACAGAAATATACACAATATAGACAAAATGTTGAATAGAAGCTCATTGTGAGGAAAAGCAGCAACATGAATGAAGAATCCTGAATATGTTAGAGGCAAACAACAAGAAAATATCTGATTAAAATGAACCATATAAACTACACACACTACAGTGAAGTATCATCTTTCCCCTGCTCACTTACCAAGGCCAGCTCTGGGTCTGCACTGGGATCCACTCCAAACTCAAAGTCACTAGCACCCAGACCCAGCACTGCACCTCCCTCCCCAGCCAGGATGGGTGAGGACAGCAAGGCGTCAGCCAGACTTGGGCCTGGAGGCACTGTGACCAAGTGGGAGCCTGCGCCTTCTTTGCCATTCAGTGTGTTGATGAAGGCTGTCAGCTTCTCTGTGTTCATCTCCTGCAGGCGTGAGAAAGACTGAGGGGTAAGCACATGGACCAGACAACAGCACGGAGAGAGCTAATATATTTGCAACAGCACATTAGGTAATAAAGAGGTTGAGAGCGTGTGTTTGTGGAGCTTTGATGGGAAAATACCTCCTCTCCAAAGTTAATGACATCCACGTTGACCTTTTCCTTCTTTAGACGCTTTGCCATTTTGACCAGCTACAGGGAAAATAAAAATACACAAGCATTACATGTTTTATCACAAGCCTGACAGATATACGAGTATACTGATACTATCAGACATTTTTCCCACAGATGAACAGGTGCCTGTATAATGAAAAAGCATTACTAAGTAAGCTGGATAATAACAGTGCTTTACTCAGTACTGTTATCCAGGTAACTTCATCCTCCTTTATGAGGAGGCATCAGCTCTCTGTACATTTCCACTCATAATGTAACAGTATAATTTACAGAAAAACATTAACACTACCATGGTAGTAAGTTGTGCTTAACTTCTTCACAGATATTGATTCTGAAGTTGAGTTTGTTAATTCTTTATGTAGCGCAGGGAGAAGACTTGTGTTAGTTTACATTTATAGTTTAGTCAGAAATTCATATACAAAGTGTGAATAATTATGTGTTAATGCCGCTTTGGTGTATGGCAGCAGTGTTCAAGTGAACTCTGTATCACTATTACTAGTAATTTCAAAGAGAGATGAGTTACAGGCCTTTAATGTTTATTTATTTTATCTGATAAATAACGTTAGTATAAAAGTTTATTAACCTCCTGTCATTTTGCAAAAGTGGCTCCCGGGCAAAGCAAGTTAAGTATCCCTGCTGAAGGAGAACCTACGGAGGCCGAGAAAGTTGCAACAAACATGCAAGTCTATATCTAGAACCACTGTTTGGTTCTTCCAATTGGAGCTATTGTCGAAACATGGTGGTGCAGCATGATGCCCTGCGTGGAAGAGGACCTGCACCCTCTGAAAACACAACACTTCTCAATTTCAGATGAATATACACTAATGAAAACATAGTTATGAATATTATATTCCATTTCTGCCATATTCTGACAATAGATCCCCATAACTCGTACACAATGGATCTTTAAGAATGTGATGAGAAGCATGCTACCATCCTATCCAAAGAAAATCTTAATGGTTTCATACTTTTGAAAGGTGAAAATCACAGATCTAGCATTTGCTGGGTAACCGTAACCACTGATAAGATGCAAAACACTTTGACTTAGCTCACCTCTTTTTCATTGTCCTCCACTGGGCTGCCAACAAATGCAATAATGCGCATCTTGTGGTTTTTGCCCTGTCTGTGCTTCAGTGCCAACTACATAGAGAAAGAGCAAATGAAAAAAACGCACACTTTATGAGCTGACAAAATACATTTATGTGACAATTGATCTTTTCACATCAGACATTTTGGCATGTCATAGCAGGAAAAGCACCAGTACAAATTAATAACATGAATGATGGCTGAGATGCGCTACAATTGTGTATGTTGGCTCACTTCTTCATTAGAATGCTCTCAGAGCTGAGTTAAACCAAATTTGCCCTGTTTCGAACAGACTTACTGTTATTTTCAGAAGTATCTTTGACTTCTAAAATTCACATCATACATCACAATTCTCTCACAGCTCCTCCTCTCCTGTAGGTTGAGCAGGAGAAGACTCACTGTGTACTGAAAGTCACACACTCACATGTGCCACCCTGATGCCGGTGCAGAAGCTGATGTTTCCACGAGGCTGCACAGCATGCAGCTTGGACAGTATCCTGCCCGTGTCTGGAGTCAGCGTGGTCAACACCTCACAGTTGCTGCACAGGGATACAACATTTGTGTTATTATAACAACATTAAAGGTCAATACACTAATTCATATATACTGCCCCTTACTTGGCCATGGTGATGAGGCCCACATTGTTTTCAGGGTTGCTGCGGGTCTTGGAGTGACAAACAATATTAACTGCATCCTGCTGAGCCTGCAGTCTGGTGGGCAGAAAGTCTCCATTGCGCATGTACTCACTGTTGTCCACACTAAGGAAAAAGGATGTTTAAAAATGATGAGTTCCAGCAAAAAAATGTCAATTACAGATTGAAGAAATATTGGTTGCAGGTATAGGCCAATATCAAATATTGTATGATAACATGTTGATGCATCTCTAATAAGTACACTGTATAAAGTGCAAAGGGGTGGAAACAATTAGTTCATTCGTCAATTAGTTGATTGACAGACCGTGACTCACCAACAGTTTTGACAAATGATTAACCAGAAATGCAAAAATAACTTCAACTTCTCAAAAGTAATGATTTGCTGCTTTCCAGTTTCTATACTTTTGTAAATGATGTGTTGTATGCTATTTATATTTATTTATTGCAACTTCTGAGGTTGCACTTAATTCTCTATTCAGAACACACAGATTAATAGAAGAAAACAGTTAAAAGATTGTCGAACATTATGAACTGTTTTTTTTTTTTTTCACCGATACCTCTGTCTGTATTTATTTTTATATACCCTAATTTTTATTTCAATTCCATCTTATATTCTTCATATGTATTTGTCACTGAAATGTGATTGATAAGTGCTTTTGTTTTTTACCTGATTTATCTATGCCGGTATGCACTGTTTTCTGACATTTAATCGATAAAATAAATACTGAAATGACTATGACCATCTTAAATATTACTGAACATGATTTTTGAAGCCCCGGTGAACACAATAACCTGAACAATAATGCAGTAGCCCTGCAGCACTGCTAAAAAAGACGCAACTAAAAGATATCGTCTGTTTGTGACAACACAATAACATGTTAGTTTGGTTTATTAAGTCGGTCAAATAAAGGCAAGAGTAGACCCCAGTGAACAGTATGTTTTCACAATGACAGTAGGTTTAGGTTTGGTTAGCTAGCTAATGCTAACGCGTCAAACAAAGCCATTTTTATTCAGCTCCAGGCGCAATCAGGACTTTACAATTCAATTCCATAAACATAGAATAGCAATACTACACTGATTATCGTTTGTATGTTAAACATATAACATGTTAATCGTCCATAACCTGACGAAAAAAGCCGTTGGTTAGCTATGAGCTCCTGCAGGCTAACGTTTGGTTATAGAGTGACTCAGGGAATAGCTCGAGCATCCTGAACCAAAAACAAAACAAGTAAGCCAGAGCAAATATTTCAGACAAACAACGTCAAAAGACGAATGCGTCTTTTATAAAATCATGGCTTATTTTAACTAAAGTTCACCTTTTCTACTTTAACTTTAAACATATTTAGAATTCCTTACCAGACCATAGTACTTTCAAGCACCATCTTGATGTCTGTGGTTTTCTACGTCATCGTGATGACTTATGGGTAATGAAGTTAAACTGGAAAAGGGGACGCACGTTGACTCATTTTGGCTGACTAGCGATGCCGCACATTTATTTTCAATTTCTGAGAACATCGAGTTTCTCTCGGAGGAGAATGAACATATTATTATGCTTACTTTTATCCAATGTTATTATAATTAAATAAAACTAAACTGAAAGCTAAAAGTATGTGTGAAAAACATTATAGATGAGTGAAAGTAAAATAAAGAATATCTTGGTTTAGTCTTTGTTGGGTCAGATTTGTCAACACAGCAACCATGAGGAGGCACTGGTGCATATGTTTACTGAGACTGGGATACCCACATGACTGAGTCAACTGCCTTCACAAAGTGTTGTGTTTGTAGTGTAATGTCTATTCTGAACTTATTAAATCTTGACCCTGACAAAGATTAGAATAAAAACACTGAAACCAATTCTGAGACTAATGAAAGCTAAACTGAAATTAGTAAATCCACTCTGGAAACTGGAACTGAAACTAAACTGATTTTCTGAATTGAAAGCAAAAATTAAAAGCAGAATGAAAATAAAACCAAAGAAAAAAAAATGCAGTCTGCAGATACAGACATAAAGTACAGTGCTTTTCAAAATGTACACATTCACTGGTGAAAAATAAGAAAACTACTGCTGACAGCTTTTCTTTTCAGTGGTGCCTGTTTCTCTTTGTTCTTCACAAATTTGCCACAATACTCAAGACAGGTAGGATACTGGCTCCTCCTCGTATGTCCAATGCTGAGCAGTCATTGCAAATTGCAACTCTGCTATCCATGTCAGACACACAAAAAAACTCACCAGATGTAGTGCACCTAAACAGTTATTTTATTTATATTTTTATTTTATATTTCTTGTTGATTTTTTGATATCAGTGTGTAAGGCTGAACTAATTTGCTCTATAAAGGGTTTCAGTTAATTCATATTTTTTTATTGATACAAATTTTAAAGAATGACTTACCTGAATACTCATGTGCTGTGAAGGAAAACGTGCTTGTGTTGAACTGTGGTGATTTTGCTTTTATTGCATAAATGAAGATGGACAATGGAGAAGGAATTATTTTTGGAAGTTCATTTTGGGAGTGTAACAGACTGATGTAGTGCACATGATTAAAGCGTCAATTTATCTACCTGTTAATGTTCATTTCAGGCTGATAGCAATAATTTTAAAGTCACTAACAGATGATACCAGTGATGTGCAAATATAATTGTGCATCCCTAAAAAAAACACCACATATTTCATACGATGTTATGACAAAATGTTTCTTTTCTTGCTGTATGGGGTCATACAAATTGTGTTTTGTGTTTTAAACCATTGGTGTCTACAGACTCTCAAAGGGTCAGGGGGCAAAACAGAAAAAGGGCCCCTGGGGTGTGCATGCAGCAAGACAGGAACTGTCAACAACATTTAAAGATGGTATATGTACAAACAAAAGATGTATGCACCTATATGAGCAAAGTGAGCATGTGTACCTTCCTTGTGACATTACGGCTTAACCGGATCATGCAAGTGTAACATTAGAATAAAGTATGAGACCTAACAAGTGGTCTTTGGGTTGTTTGATTTATCTTACAGCTTGCATTGACAAAGAGTCCATAGTCCTTTATGATCAAGGCAAATCAAACATGTGGCTCAGAAAAGCAGGGCAGGCAACCTGAAACTGGGACATCCAAGACAAGGAGGTGACACAGCCAGGCCACAAGGTAAAAAAAAAAAAAACTCTATACATGTCAAACAGTTTTTCAATTTTATTTTCAAACACAGTCATTTGCTATTTATGTCTGATCCTTCATGTTTTGTGAATTAGTTTACATTTACTATCATAATGTGAAGAAAGTGATACTCATATGATGATGGAATTACTAATGACAAAATTGATTGCCCTTTGTAAGAAGACTTGGATCCTGCAGATGCTGCCAACCAGAGCTGCATGAAAAAATTACTGACCTGAAATTATTGTGCGACCATGAAACTTTTGATGGTGATGTTTGCACCATGTTGGGCTGTACCCAAAGGTATGTGAACCTCTGTTCAATCCTTTTTTGATTTGTCCACAGGCTTGTGTTTACCAAGTAGCATTTTAATAATATAATATGAAGAATACTTATGTTTGTTTCAGTCAAAGCACATTTTAATTTATGTAATGTAATTGTTGGTTTGATTTTCCACCTGTGCAGATATGTCAGGCAAAGTGTTCATCTTCCCCAGAGAGTCTGACAGAGATCATGTGAAACTCCTGACTTCTCAAACCACATTCAGCGCCGTAACCACCTGTCTCAGGTAACCGCTGATGTAATCAGACAGCTTCTTTGTATGTAGTAATGTTTGATGAATTGTTTATCCCAGTTTCTCACAGCTGGCACATCTGTTCAGATTCCAGACAGATCTCACCAGGAACTACGGGCTCTTCTCTTTGGCCATCTCCACTTAACAGCAATGACTTTGTGCTCTTCAAGACCAATTCAGCGGACGTCATCAAGATGCATGCTCGGGACGCAGACACAGAGTTCCTGTCGCTGTCATTTGCTCCAAACACCTGGCACTCCATGTGTGCCACCTGGAACTCTGACAGTGGGTTGGCTCAGCTGTGGGTGGATGGCAAAGCAACCATCAAGAGATTCATCCAAACTGGGGCCATCACTGGATCACCCATCGCCATCCTGGGCCAAGAGCAGGACAGCTATGGCGGGGGTTTCGACGCAAAGCAATCTTTCATCGGCATGATCACTAAAGTGCACATGTGGGACTATGTCCTCAGTGCTGCTGAAATCAAACGCTACGCGGACGACAAACACTTCACCCCAGGCAATGTGTTCAGCTGGGCAAACCTGGAGTTTGAAATCACTGGGAAGGTTTCAGCAGAGAACGAGTCTGAAGTTATGTAACAGGGTGTAAAAATATGAAATCATCACCATATTTGTTACAGCATTCACTGTATGAAGCATGTGTTATGTTCTCTAGAGATGATTAAAATCTTTTCAGACACTTAAAATATGGTTCTGGTAGTCCTTCCTTGAATGTTATTGCTATTGTCACACATTAACAAGCAATTAACATGACAAAACAAAACCACCTTGAGATTCAGCTTCACTTTACACACATATAGAATTCATAAAATACACCATGCAGGGGTAGAACACACACACACACACGACTATATGTACACAAACACACTGTTAAAAAAAAAAAACAAGGTTTAGGAAAACTCATAATTTCAAGGCAACTGTCTTCACTAAATTTTTTGATGAAAACTTGTGAAATCAACTTTTAAAAGTTTTTCAAACTATGTTTTATTGAGATTGACTATTCTTCTTTAAAAAAAAAATATATATCTTTGAATTGAATGGTTGAATTAGTGAATAATAGTTAATAATTAAATATTTTAAATTTCAAGCATTTTGTTTCAAACACCCAAATGATGAGAAATTGGGTTTGCAGCTCACTCTGAGCAAATTTAGCACAGTAAAGTGCTGGAACGTTTGGTTTCTAAAACTCAGATTCCATTTTATTTCAAGAAGAAAAGTGAACCATCTCAACAAAAGATTATAGGTCTGCTAAACCTGTTTTAGTCTTAAGCTTGAGTTTTAAGGCAAACTTAGCCTCTTGTATTTGAAATATGCTAAAAGTTTTGCCAAGCTATAATTTACTTTTCTTCTTTGGATAATCTTGAATCTTTCAGTTTCAGAAACCCAAATAATTCTGTATTTCAAAAATAGTTCACAGTGAGCTGTTAACCAGGGCCACGTTCAGCCCTGACAAAACGTTTAAACAGGAACAGTGCTGCGTAACATCCTGTTGGGTACTAAAGTGCTCTGCACTCTACTGCCATTTTAATGCATCACTGTTTGCATACACCTGTGGCACACTCACCAACCAAGAGAAAATGTATCTCAAAGCCTGTTGCACACCGTTTTGAGGAAACATGCCGTTCAATCTGGAAACCGTAGCAAAACAGTGCAGCGTTTTCAGACTGAACACGCTGATTTATTTATTTATTTTTTTTGATTGTCTGGGAGCTTTAAGTTTATTTCAAAACTTTGATTCAAAAACCAACTTAATGAAGACACTTTACATAATTAATTTTCTAAACTTTCTTGTTTATAGGAATATTGTCCAGTAGAAACCCATCCAGTCTCTACCTCCTTGACAACCCATGCCACCACATCTCAGTGTTCAGCCACCCAGTAGTTGTCTTTGGTTGAGAAAACCCAAACCGCCTTTCTCTTTCATTGACATCTATATTTTCTTGTTCCCCTGATTTGCCAGATAACTTTTGATATTCACTTAAATGAGGACAGGGAGGGATCATGGTGGAAAATTCACTCTCACTGCCAAAAAGTGATAGGGGCGGTGCATCATTGATCTGTTTAAATCCTTTTTTAAATATACACAACTCTTCACAAACACTTATTGACAGTTAGTTGGATTATGATACACATGAATAAGAGACCAAAACCAAGATTTAGAAAATATGTTTAATCCTTTAAAATCAGACATGAAAACATCACCACCACATAACTGAAACATGGCAGGAGGGACAGGCAGCACATATTGCATGAGAAGGCATTTCCGTGACTCCTATGTACATATACACATTTTATACACAGTAAAAATATAGTAATTGAAGCATATAGGACAACCAGCAACGTTGGCTCGCGAGCCGTGAGAAACATTCATGTAGAAAAAGCGTGGGAGATTAACAACCCAGAATCATTATGGAGAGAATCTATCTATCATATCACAATCTAAACATGAATTATCAAAAGTGAAATTGTCAAACAGTCCCCCCTTCATAGGCAATACACACTATAAAGTTCCAGACATCCTTCTGTCAGTATACAGTATACATACAATCATCTAAAGGTACATAATACAACTTCTTATCATTTCAGCCTGCAGCAATCAACCATAGTGATAATAAATATACTTCTTAGAGCTGAAAGGTGGCAGATTGTGGTTCATATTGCATTACTTTAAATATATTGTAGTGTCTACATTGAGTGTGCTGCCCTTTAAGCACCGAAAGATGATGTTTCTCTTGTGCTAGGGTGTAGTACACAATAAACTGTGACAGAACTGGTCTGCATCCAGCAATTACACAGTACCACCCACTTAAAAACAAAAAGTTACTACATAAAACATCAAAATGCAGGTGTTAGAAAATATAATCTGGATTTCTTTTCTAATGTGGAAGAATTTGGAGTGTCTTCTTTGGTGGCTGTTTGACTTACAACCAACTTTAAAAATTATCTGTTTGAAATAATCAATATTCTACATTTCAGCATAATACCAGAAGTAATTCATATCAAGTACACAAAGGTGGTGAATAATGAGTTCTAAGAGCTACCACAATTTGTAGTAAATTTAACTTCAATTTCACAGGAATGTGGAGTTGAATCTTGAAATGTCTCAGGCCACGATGTAAACCAATTCTCCGATAAATAAAAAGTAAATCTTTACAGGGACTAGGTCAGATACAGCTTATCAGACGTGAAATTATTCAGCAAAAAAACAAAAACAAAAACAAACAAAAAACATCCAGTTTAATAATAGATCTTTAAAACACAGGTCAACCCAGTGTTATTACCATATACAACATCATCAGTCCAAGCAGGTGTCCAGGAGTGTTTCATGTCATTCTCACGTTAACTGTACTCGATCCTGAACCTTCACAGGAACTCCCTACTCTTCTCTTTGGTGCCGTGACTGGCTCATAATACAAAAAGACTCAGTCCTTAAATCCTCAACTGTGCATTTATGAACACAAGTAGTTTTTTTTCCTTCTTTCAATATTCACAACTCACATTTCCCCTTCCCCCTCTCTGCTGCATAGACCACATGTGCCTAACAAACAAGAACAGTAATTCCTCAGATGAGATGACGTCTAAGATCTCAAGCTTTGCTACAGTCACTTGGTAGTGATTCAAATTTCTGTATCAGAAATGTCTCGTGTGGTAAAAAGCTCTCTGCCGAGCAGCCACTGCAGTAGCTTGTTTAGTGCCCTAAACAATAAGATAAACATGAAACATCTGGAGAAAACAAAGCACAACTTTTATGAGCAGCTGAGTAAAAGCTGAGTAAGTCTACATACAAAAAATAATACAAAAGTAGTTAGTTATACACATGGTTAGTAATATTGGTCCAAGAGTGGATGTGGGCAGGTGTCATTTCTGTAACCAGCAGAAATGATTAAAAGAGACAAACATCCTGGCTGTCTGATGTCGAGAGAGTTATAAGGATTATCTGAGCTGAAGGGTGGGAAATTAACTCTTTAAAATGTGAACATCTACCAGCCATTGTCAGATAAATGTTCAAATTCACCAGCCACTCAAAAGTTAGTCAGAGATAGTCAGTTTATCTTAATAACTTGGAAATTTGCTTCTGTAATATTTGTGTAAAGATGTTTCTCTGTTGTCCCAGAATTGTCCAAGAGAAGAACTCTTTGTGTCCCAGGTGCTGCTTTTATTGTCCCCGGGACAACGGGACATCCTTCATTTTGAGCACTGAAAGATGATTCAATAATGAAAATAATCATTAGTTGCAGCCCTAGCCTGAAATCTACCTGACACTTTCATATACCAGCATTTGGATGGTGACTGGAGCTAATTTCCCACCCTACACATAATCAAAGGGGATTGTACTGTACTAGTGTTTGCATTAAAATCTGGAATTCTTTTAATCCCTGACATACAAATGGCAGTTTGATGACTTCAGCTGTAGTGATAAGGCAGGTTTCTCTTGTGACTTCAACATTAACCTGTAAAAAATGTCAGTTATACATCACATGTTAGGGAAGGGACAAACATGTAAAGGCACAGACATGACAGACACGTGACAGTAGCTGGAAATTATTACTATTCTCTTAGCTTAATAAGCACCGACTTCATTTAACAGCATCCACTGCTGTCGACAGCTCTTCTTCTGTATTCATTTATACTTTAGCACATATGGTCACATCAGAGGGGGAGATTCTCAGGGTTGTACAAATGTGATCTGCCATGTTAATAAGACACATTCTATATAAGAAAGACATTGTAATGTACATTCAGCAGTGGCAAGATCCAGCTGGACCTTTGCAGCACCACCGTGGCTTCCAGCAGAATAACTTATAAACAAAATGTGAAACAAAATGACCGCATGGGTTTGTCTCAACCCATCCCCCCGCTGTTTCAAAATCCAAACAAATACTGTACATCCACAACCAGTAAAAAGAAATGCATACATGATTGCAGAGCCGACAGCAGCACGTGTTGATTTGAACAATCTGACCGCTATTAGCTCAGAGTGCCCTGGCTCATGAGGAGTGCTGAGAGGGGAAATGGATGTGCGGTTAACAGGAACACTAGAGTGTGAATCACAGAAATGTGAATCCACTTAGACTGTGCATGAACACACAGGGAATTATTCACTCCTACAAATCAGGCTATGCCCTTCATGTGCTCTTAAGTGTGTGTGTGTGTGTGTATGTGTGCGTCTTCCTGCTGAACTGCTGTCTTCATGCTGCAGAAAGTGGACATGATGGCTGACTTCCTGTGGATAATTTAACTGCCTTCACCATACACAGGTGACTGGGACATGTTCCTTTTAAAATATACAGCTAATTCTTTTGTTTATTATGTTGTGGCAGCAGAAAATCCTTGTTTAATAATGCTGCCAGAGCTCATAAAGAGCTGCCAATTCAGGGTCATGAGAGCCTTTTTCCAGGTGTATATCAAAGATTTGGGCTTTGGGACATTGGGGGGCCAATGTGTGCGCACAGTGACAGTGTTTACGGCTGGGAGAGCCTACCGCACACCCTCGTCTTCTTCATTTTCCCACTACTGCTTTTCTTCACTGTCACAACCTCCGCTGCACCTCGCTGCTTCATCCAGCGATCCCTGTATATACTGTATGGGTGAGAAAAGAACAAGAGGTGCAGCGGATGGTCCGTGGTGGATGGGTGATTTTCACGCTCTTTGTCCTTTCTCCTGCCCACATCATCTCGTCCAGAAACGCCTCATCTTCAGATGGCACTTATCTGTTTTTTACTGTGAAGATTAAATGCAGTCAGTACCAAGATTATGGAGGGTATTTGAAGTGTTATATTTGACCAATTAGGGTAATTTATTTATTTTATGTCATGATATTAATTTGTTATTGCCTGTTTGGACAAATGGTAGCATTTACTCTGCTCATGCTCACTTGCTATCCTCTGTTTACTTTCATCTGCGAGGTTAAAAAAAAAAAAAAAGACATTGCTAAGAGAGTCTGAAATGGTGCTAAGTCAATGAGTCCAGTAATTATGACGTGGCTGATAAATGAGAGGGATTGATATGGTGGAAGATGATCGATTTGTTTTTTGAAAATTAAATGAAATCAAATAGCTTTGTCTCATTATCGTTAAAAAATAGAAGCTGTATATCATATCATTTATGATCCCGTGCATCAAAATGACAGACGATAAACTCCAACCCAACCTCTGAATTCAGATATATGAAATCATTTGAGACATTTAGACTTACAAAGCAGATGTTGGTCTCAGGGACGATGTCTGAGAGTGAAACTACATCTTCATTTCCAGACAGGTTGCCTGAATTATCCAAAGCCCCTTCTGCCCCCAAACTGAAGCAAAGAAAAGAGAATTAATATGACACAATGACTAACAAAAGGGAGAAAAACAATACATTTATTTTACAGTCTGATCTTATGACTTATCACAGCCTCTCTGTACCTGTGAGGAGAACCATGGTCAAGGTCTGTGTTTGCTGATTTGTGCACCTCCACTCCAACAGACCTGCAGAGAAAAGTCAGAGCAAAGAAAATTAAAAAGGGTGTAAGAGAGATGGAAGAATAAAGGTCATGCATTATTATCTTGGTGAAGCTTTACCGTAGGGGAGGAGAGGAGGAGGCAACTCCTGTGCTGCCTAGTGAGGAGGTGGACAGGTTGGCCTCACAGTCAGCAGGGTTATCTACCAGTGGAGGGGTCCTCGGAACAAGATCTGGCCTGCCTGACTGCACGCCTGAGAACAAATAATCAATAAGAAAACAAATGATTACATATTTCTCCTGAGCACAGCTACGGGTAAAATTGTGGTTGTGGATGTCTCAGTTCTTACCGCTGTCCGTCTCTGACTCTGTGCTTTTAAAGTGGCTGTGGTATACTAGTCTGGAGTCGCCGCCTGACTGTCCTGTTGCGTGGGAGAGCGGGGTGGGCGCTCCCAGGGTGGGGGCCCTCCTCAGACCTCCCTGCCCTCCGCCACGACTCTTCTTAGACGGTGATGGTTTGACTGAAAAAGATGGAAGATGTAAAATAAGGAACGGTCAATAAGGGCACCAAGAGATTTTTCACCCCAAGGATGATTCCTATTCATCAGGCTATAAACTTCAGCACGTTTATGAACACGTGTATACTTACGTGGAATTTTCTTGAACACCGTGCTGCACATGAATTGCTGGAAACGATCCGCATAGAAGCCAGGTCTGTGAACTGAAACTGTGTCCTAAAGTAGTAAAACAAGGAAAAGAGCCATTAGAACCTGACAGATACTACAGCACTCGAGTCTACATGCAATTATTTTTTAAATTTGTTTGTTAAACACTTGAATTATCTTTCAATCTCCCATTTATTTTAATTAATCAAGTAAGCTAGAGAAAAGAAAGCCTAAAGCCCAAGGTGACGTTTTTAATAAGGTCTTTGACAAGAAAATCAGCAGGTCCTCACAGTGGAGAAGCTGCAACCAGAAAACCCATTTCTCAGCAATTTTTGCTTAAAGAATCACTAAAACAAATAGTTATTAAAATTGTTGCTGATTGTTTTTCTATCAATCAATTAATTGACTAAATGCTCTGGCTCCAAATTGTATATTAACACAGTTTATAGCAGTGAATGATTTACAGTACAAGCTCTTACCCCATCGTGGACCAAGGCCTTCCAGGAGTGCTCCAACTTTTTAATAAACCTAAATAAGAAGACATAATGAAATAATTCATGACAAGTAATATAAATGGTTATTGTAGGTGGGAAGCTCATTCATGAATTAAGAATGAGTGAGGAACTGATTTGGCTGCCCTGAGACACAGACCTGTAGGACTGGAGGATGTCAATGATGCCGATGTAGATCAGTAACCTTTCTCCTTTACTATTACGAGATGGAATACCGCCCATGCTGGAAGGACAAGAGAAACAGCAGGTCATTTCATTGTTCCAGTCACGGATTACACTACAAAGCCACCAGTTCAAATTCAGCTCTGCCTGTGGTTTTAGACTCACTGGTCTTCTGAATCCAGCGCTCCCTTCCCTCGAGCCTCGCCCTGAATGGACTCCATGGCTGTACAGTACAGACTTTTCTGGGCTTGTGGCCGGCGCTGATCCGGGGTCACTGCTCCTTCTGACCCACCGCTGTCGCCAGAATTGGCCCCACCGCGCTCCCGTTCTCGACTGGCCTGGTCCATGTTGTGGATGCCCAACAGCAGACTGTAATCCATGATTTTAAAACTCTGCAAGAGCTACACAAAACATACAAATACAATAAGCAAGTTACAATTCCATAGACTCACTACAACATTGTCTTGGTGAGGTTTCTCCGTTTGAGTATTTTTTGTTTGATTTAATGATTGGTGGTTGACAGTAACTGAAGTGGAAGTCAAAGAGAAACTTCAAGATACAACTGTAGAAGAAATGCAACAAACTTCTCACTGAAAATATACACACATTTTGCATGTCACTGCATGTAAAACTGGATACCATGTCATCATGAAGAGCTTTTGTGTTTTGATTCCAAGGAAAAATGATCTGTCCCTGTAACACCACAAGTCATATCGCAATTGCAACAGCAGTCAAAATAACTGCAATTTGATATTTTTTTCAAAATCATCCAGCCTTAATTCACACTACACAAATGTTGATTAGGCAATTAGGATGAGACAAACAAGCAACACCAACAGCTAATCAGACAGCAATAATTAGCTCATTGTGGCAGCACATATTGCGATAGACACACAAAATCAAAGTAACAAATGAACACATGGTAATTGAGATACCAATAAGAGTGGTGTTAAATTGATTTAGGGCATACCACTGTGACTTGAACTTGAGCAGGCCAGAGAGGCAAAGTACCAGTGGCCACAAACCAACCACAAAGACAGATAAGCCTCTAATGGAAAGAGATATTTCATGAATAAATGACGTCCAGACTGTCAAAAGTTGTTTGGCTTTCCCAAGATCGTTAAACCAAGACTATGCACAACATTATGGCATCCCGTGTTCCCTGCTATGATGAATGCTACCAGTGTCTCCCATCATTTGGAAAGGTATCATCCCTCAAAGTAAACAAAGTATTAGTTTGCAGTGTCACGCAAGCCTGAGTCATCTCAGCAACACTAGACTGCTGATGATCCTTCAGCTGCCGGCAGTGGTGGAGCTTAACATTAAGTAACAAACAACTCTAGTCTTAGAACACTGACTAATTGCTTACTGAAAATTATAGACGCCTCTGTCAAAAAAACAAAACAAAAAAAAACAGAGCTTAGCAACGAAGAACTAGTTGTTAGTTTCCAAGGAAGTTATGACACCTGCTGCTTAGTCTGTCAAACTGTCTGCAGAAGAACTCTAAAAATATGGGTTTCCATAACATTTGTCAGTACCACACAGAGTAGAAGATACCCACTGTCATTGGTAAAAATGACACTCACTAGTAGAGGAGTGCATTGGGATTGGAATCCAACATCAGTCTCTTACAGGAGCAGATTATCTTAACTTTGCTGCAGGTGGGAGAGGGCGGTCAAACAATTAACTGCGGGTCCGAGATTTAGCCAGTATTGCCAACTTAGTGACTTTCTCACGAGATTTAGTAACTTTTCCAACCGCTTAGTCCACAGCTCTTCACCAAAAAGCACCAGGGTGTAATGTTTGGTGCATGCAGCTTCTCCCTCACTCTTTCTCTCCGGATCAATACATTAGGATATTCCTATAGCTCGTAAATAGTTTGTTTGCGCTTCTCGCTGACTATTTCTCTCCAGATCTCTGGATTAGATGTTCCTATAGGTTGCAAACAGGGCTGCCACAATTTCAATGTTATCCAACTGATCAATCACAGTCAAATTGAAGTCAAATGTTTATTTTTTTTTTCTCTCCACCTACTTGCATCACTTCAAAGATGACACAGCGTTGCTTACCTGCCTTATATCACACTTCATATCATATAGACTTGTATAAAGAAAAATTTTAAAATGTAAATGACAGTTGTCAGGGCACAGAAGTAATAGTAACAGCATAGGCGGTGCTAAATGTAAATGTAAATAGTTTGTTTGATCTTCCACCACCCTTTGTAGATTTTTTAACTTGTTTCTTCAAATATACAGCGTTACTGTGGTGAGCAGACATGAAGACTTTATTTTATTGTCCCTTCAATTGAATAGCTACTCAGTTTAATTAGAGGAATGTAATTATGCACTAGAGCTGTTTTTTGCCATGTTATTATCAATGTGTTTTCCCTGCAGGATGGAAGAGGACAGAAAAATAAATGGATCTGTATTATTGTGGGACAGTGAATGCTTGCAGGGAGGAGTGGAACAGGGAGAGGACAGGAGCAGGGAGGAGTGGAACACAAATATTAAGGGAGCAGGAGATGATTCAATGGAATTGAGAAAACTGTGGTGTTTTTTTTAACAATAACCCAATAATCCAACTTACAAAATAACTTTGTACCTACAATGGCTTTCATATTTCTGCACCTTTTGTTTTGTGAGAAGACAGTGAAAGACATGATGTTCAAAAAGTCAGATTCTAAGTATCTATTTGTCAGAAAAATACAGCATCTTTTATGTGATGCTGCAGTGATAATTGCATTCTGCTGGTGTACCCTCTGAGCTTGTGAATTTTAATACATTTGCATATTGTAACGATTCACACGAAAATGTCCTGCAATTCTATGTGGGCTGAGAGGCTTGACTGTACGACACTCGAATAAAAATGAATCAATGAATGAAAAATCAGTGTCTGTGACTCACCAGGCAGTCCCTCTGTATGGTCTTGCACAGGGCATTGTAGTTGTCCGCTTCCAGCAGCAGACCGTCAGGCAAGTCCTGGATAAAGTCCAGGTCTTTGAGAGTGGGAACAGCCTTTTCTCTCTCTTTCGGGGAACCTCGTCTCTTATAGGTGGAGCCCTTCAGGTCGTATTTGATGTGCATGGGGATGATCCGGGGTAGAAGATTGTTCATCACCACAATACGGATATTCTTGCCCCCTGCCTGAACGCAATACAGTCCATAGAACTTGGGTAGCAGGGTGCGCTTGTTTTGGTTTATGTTCTGGAGGGGTGGAGGAATGTGGAAAACAGATTACATATGTGACAGCTTAAATTAGAAAGAAATTATTAGAGCTCCCATAATTATTGAAATACTAATCACTCATATTGAACACACTTCCACATCCCATTATGATGCTCACCATAAAGTATCCTGGCAGGAGTTTCTGCAGGAACTCTGCCTCTTTGTGTTGAACAGTTTTGATGATGAACTCGTCATCACTAGAGACATAGAAGATGGATCCGCTGGCTCCGGGGTTAGACAGCTCGATCAGTGGCTCGTTACACAGAGAATACTATGAGAGGAAGAGAGTCAGCATTAGTAAACAAATGAAACAGAGCAAACACGTTGGCATATCCAGAACTCTAATTTAACTCAACCAGTGGCTCTTAACTGGGGAATGTTGCGAGAAGGATGCTAAAATAGGCTCATATGAAATTTGAGCACACAATTAAATACTTATAATTTTAAGGGCAGTTGATAGAAACAAACGGTTTCTGATAGTGACTTCTTATTGCATTATTTTGTCAGTGTAGTTTGATGACAGAGACATGGAGTAATTTCTAATAATTTTAAGTGTGACATTCCAAAATTCTGATACTGAAAAATCATCTGGCAGAGAAAAGAGTCAAAAAGGGGAATAAAACAAAACAGAAAGCAGGAAGTATGCTGAAAAATATTTGGATTAAATGCACAATATGCACCTTAACTGCACATTACTTCAGCAATGAAAGAACTTCACATCTTCACCATTTTAAGTTTTAAGTACTTAAATGAATTTCATGATTATCCAGTTAAGGGAAAGGGTTGACACAGCAATTAAATGAATATGTACCACAACAATCCTTTTGAATTTTAGCTCCAGTATTTTTCTTATTAGGCAGTTATCTGACAAATAGAGTCTATTAAATAGGGTGGAAATTAGATAAATTTTAAAACATAACACTATTATCATTATTCTAATGTGCTTTATGTGTCTGTTTTTCAGGGTTAAGATTAAATAAAATATTGAAAAAAAATAATAAGCCAAGTTTTTGATATTTATTTGGGGTAAATTATTTTATTAAATGAATAAGCTTACAAAAATTTTGAATAATCATTAGGTGCAGCCCTATATTTTGAATAACACAATGTATTACACAACAAAAAATATACAACATAGGTCAAGACTTTTTCGACCCTCTTAATCTGGAAATGTCACATATTTAGCAGCTTTAAGGTTCTGTAATGGTGACTCATGACCACCATGGCAACAAGTTGTGGCAATGTGTTTGGCATTTTTGAAATGAAAACTACAGAAGCTATATGGTAAAAAATATGACTTGCAAAAAGCCTTCATGTAAGTGGGAAGCCTCGCAATTTGAGTGACACTTTCAATCCTCCAAAGGGGGCACAGGTTGAACAGACAGTTCTGGCGTGTGTATTTGGTGTAAGTACTAACCAGGTAGTCATCTGGTCGAATGCCAAAGAGTTCCCTGAAGTAACGAAAGGCAATAGGAGCGTAGGTCTTAAAGCGAAAGTCACTGTAGTGATGAGCAGGGGTCAGGTTACTGCCTTCACTGAAAAACATACGAGTGACAAAAAAATAATTAAAACTACATGAAATCAAATAACACAAATTCACCATGTTGATTCAACTTCGACTTGTGTTACCAACCTGGGGAAGAAGATGCTTTCGACCACCACAAAGTCCTGCATGAGAACATCCCTTTCTGCCTTTTGACTTAAGCTGCCAACTGTGTGAGCAATGCCCAGCTGGATGGCACCTTTTAGGGCAGATGACGTCGTCTAGAGGGGAAAAGATAGTAAGCACTGGAACAAATGATATTTTACCCATGTTACTTCTGCTGATTCACTCACTATTCTCGGGTGTCTAGTGAGAGGAATTCCCAAACTAAATTTAGAACATAACACATTTTCCACTTTTCTCCCCTGCTGCTCAGTGTTGTGGGTTTCAAAAAAACCATTAACCCCCACCCTGTTCTGACCTTTTTATAGGTGGTCTCTCCTGTGGTGGTCTCAACGCCCCGGTGTCCAATGGTCTTCTTCATACTTTGAGTTGTGCCTGAAGAGCAAGGCATCTGAGGAGAGGGGCAGAGAGAAAAACATGTAAATGTGCCCTGGTGTGTGTGTGTGTGTGTGTGTGTGTGTGTGTGTGTGTGTGAACACAGCAGACAAAGAGCTAGCTGTATGCAAGCTTTAGGCCACTGGCATATTGGGTAAACATCTTCACATGAAAGCTATCAACTCCACTCACAACTTGCTGAACTCGCAGCGAGGGTAAACTTGTGCAGCAGAAGACAGGAGTTAAAGCAACATCAGTTGGTCTGACTTTATCTTCAAGTGACCAATACCTTTATGTTTACTTTTGCACAAAAATTTTAATTGGTTTGTACAGTGTCTTTTGACATTATTTTACAAATCCCCCATTCATATAACAAATATTCTTTAGTTTCTAACTTTAGATTTCTGTGCCATTTTCTTAAACATTGTGGTTAGGAATGGGATGTTCAGTGATTACTTTTTAAATCATGAACACATGAAAACACTCACAATAAGGCAATTACATGCAGGTCTTATCTCCTCTTCTATGCTCTGCTGCTATTGATCGTGATGAATTTCCATTATTGGCATATTCATGAACATAGTCATGAGTGACTCTAGCTCGCTAACATTTAGTCCTACTATTTATTTCCTCATTTATTTTAAATGTAGGGGTAAATTTAATTTTAAAAATATAGTAATTATCATGTAAGTCAGAACACACTCGTACAATGGCATTATTATTTATTTATCCTTTATTTATGTAGGGGGACCGTATGATTTATGATTACTTTATATAAGATTATTTCATTGTTTTTCACTAAAAAGGATGTTCACTAAAAAAAGGATGTCCATAATAAAATGTGATGTAATAAAAACATTTATTTCTTAACAAAATGTAAGGTAATGTAGTTTCAGCATGTCTTAGAGCAATTCAAGAGGTTTTAGCATATTTTGAAGATTATCGAAATATCGTGAATTGGCCATTAAATTAACATTACACTAAATTTTCATATCATCCCACGCCTAACTGTGATATGGTTCATTCACTTGCCCTGATGCAAACAGTGGACCCACACTCTACAACAATACAAGGAACTATTTTTTCTCCAGGAATTTATTCACCTGTTATCACCCGTGTAACAAACAGTCTCTTTACTTTTCCTGACTGGTGTCTCAAGCTGCTGGAGGCTGCATGAAGGCAGGCTTGAACTCTCCAAACCTGTTCTCCCGCCCTCCTCGGGCTTGACTGGATCAACATTTACATTACCTGAGGCTGTACATAATGCAGAGGTGTAGTCAATTCAGTAAGACAATTTCTGACTTCCTTACCTCTGCAGGGGCCATTTTTCGTATTCCACTGGTCCCTAAAGACAGGCAAAAAAAAAAAAAAGTTAAATTGGGATTTACAACATGAGAAAGATGCTGAGTCTTGAGAACCTAAAAGGAAAAACACTTAAGCCTTAAGGAACAGCAAGATCCCTTTTTCAGAGCTGACTGCATGATGCCCATGTATGTGTCAACCCATGCAGTCAGTGTAAATTTGATGCTTGAAATCATTCTTAATACTTTGAGCTGGCAGCTTTTATCATGGAAGAATTTGTTAATGACTGTTTAAGAAACCCTCAGCTGGTTAATTGGCAGGGCTATTTCAAGCAGTGGCTGATGACTGTAAAGCCAATGATGAGCCCAGACCTAAATGTGTCCACAGTTACTGACTGCTGCCCTCAATACACCAGTTCTATGTGAACTGGAACTACTTCTCCCCTGAGCTGGCTGCTCCAGATTCATCTGGTACCTGGGGATGTGTGTCTACGCTCACCACCTCCTTTCAAAAAAACCCCACACAATTTCTAGTTCTTGCTGTAACAGCCTACTTTGTGTCTCACAGGAACTTTTATATTTTATATTTTGACTGACTCCAATGTGATAACATTATAGGGCTGGATTGAATAGTTTGAAGGTTTGTTCAAAACATTAACATTTGAATTCTGAATCCACATCTGAATGCTGTGCAGCTTTTTTTTCTTTTTGTATGTCCATTTATTGTTTTAACCCAGTATTTCTGCACAGCTGTAGATTAAGATTAGGCCACACTGATATTATTAGTATTATACTACTTGTAGAATTAGATTCCAGTGGTGGTTGCATAGAATTGTTTCCGACTCATGTGAGCCAAACATTTCCAATAACTCCAGATTGTTCTATGTCCAAAAGCCAAAGCTTATTGGGAAAAAAGATGTAATCATTTCCCAAACTCACAACATGTTTCTCATCGAATTAAGTTGTCTTATTCAATCCTTAGTTGTTGGTGATTTGCCTTCCCAAAACAAAATTTCACTGCAGTGAAAAAACAGTCTAACAGCACCATAACAGGGCTCAACAATAATGACTTCCCATTTGCCCAGGGCAAGTAAAATGCCATGTCAGGCAGGTGGATCTGGCAACTCACTTTAATCCAATAAATCATTTTATTCAAATTGAGGTCTTTGTTGGTGATGTTATAAAATACGACGACAGACATTTGAAGCTTCATTCAAAAGCTTAAATGGGAGCTTCAAATGTAAAATAAAACAACACTGGGTACAGCCCTTTAACATTATTATTGTATTTTTTTTTCCAAATTAAACCAGTCGGTAAAGACAACTGATGAGCACAAAAGTGATAACTTCTAGGTAAAATAATCTCATGCTGAACACTTGAGGCATCACCAAGCAAAGATTTCTGGACGTGAGAAGAGTTTACTGGCATGCTAACCAAAGATGAGAAGTAAAACTGTAATACGACCCAGACACAGGGTCTATCCTCCTGGGTAAGCATGATAACAGCAGCAGCACACGGTAGTTTTGGAAGACATGCACACAATTGAAATAAAAGAAATATTCAACATGGTTTCCTGTGTCCTTACATAAACTTGCTGTTTAAACCTACTATCTCTCGCCCACTCTGCAAGCACCTCTAGCCTGTAACCAATGGCAACCTCTACTTCAATGCCGCAGTGCCACAGCCAGGTCAATATATACAAAAAGATGTTGGGAAGATTATACACCTGTAGTAACAATCCCGTGTGTGAAAATTCATCTACGCCTAGCAGATTGAATCCAGGCGATGCACAATAAGTGAACACATCAACTCGAGAGAGGTGGGAGTGTTAATAATAAGGCAGAATCACTGAATGCCATGCATCTCTTCTCAGTTAACAGGGACACACGGCAATCCTCCGGGAAACAATGAGCATCATTCTGCCCACATTCCCTCTTATTATGTAAAACAACACACTATATCATCACTACTCATGCAGTTTCTGCTCACGCACACAGAAACACTCACGCACACCCATGCGAGTACCTCGCTGTAAAGCTCTCCTCCAGAACTGAGTCCTAATATCTGTGGAGCAGGACATGGTCAGCCTAAACAGCTTAACCAAATAAATAAGCAACACTTAACAAACTTAAAACATGACTGTATATACGTACGAGAAAAATGTGGTCATCTAGACACAAAATAGTTGTTTCATCAGTTAAATCAGAAAATGTAATTTTTTACTCCTTTGTGGCAGTACACTGAATGGCATTGGGTTGTGGGCAAAACAAGACATTTGGGGATGTCATCTGGGAAACACTGATCGACATTTTTCATAATTTTCTGACATTTTATAGACCAAACAACTGATTAATTAATGCAGAAAATAATCTACACATTTATAATTGGGTTCGACTGATGGTTGGGAAAAAACAAATAATCTGAGGATGAGGCCTTGAGGTATGGAAAATTATAATGGGACATATTTTATTATTTTCTACCATTTAATAGACAAAACAGTTATTTGATTAATCAAGGAAATAATTGCCATTAATTAATAATGAAAACAACCATTAACTGTGGTCCTAATTTCAACAGATGGCAATTTTTCTCAAAACTGATGTAGAACTAGATAATCACATACACTGTGCAGCAGATTCTGGGTAGGAATTACCCAACCCAACCCAATTACTTAACAATGACTTGCTTGTCAGTAACAGGCCTTATGACAATAGGCAAACCATCTGTTCCTCTCTGTATACTAAACAACTCTCTGCCAGACTTGTTCACATGTAGCCTGCAGCCTGCACAAGGCAATAATATGGGACACACACACTCCACTAACATAATTTTCTGCCTATGAAGACTCCATAAATATACTGGTTCTTGCCCCAATTAGAAAACAAGGCCAATAAGGTCTACTACAGATACCACATTATGTTACTGTCACTCAAGTGTCTATGAGGGTGTGTGTGTGTGTTTGACAGAATGCTGTATCTTGTATTTGTACAGTCTAGGGCTCTCAGCCATGTGGGAGCCACAAGAGTGCTCTGAAGCCACTATTTTTATTCACTGATTCAGCCTGGGTGGCTACCAAGGGAAGAGCAACTCCTCTATGCTCAGGGAAGCTAATAAGTGACGCACAACTAAATGGATTAGCAAGATGCCCATCATCTGTCTGTCCTGTCCTGAAAACAAGACACCTCTGAAATAGGGCTGAGTGATACAGACTAGGGCTGCACAATATGGTTAAGGAAAAAAAAAAAAGAAAGAAAGAAAGAAAAAAAAAGCATAATGTGATTACTCTGACAGATATTACAATGTGATTCATGACTGGTGGGAATAATAATTTTTGCATCACAATTTTCATCCTCACTGTAAAAAACTATAAATTTGAAGATGGTGTGAAATGAGAAACATGCTTTCTTACATCTGGTAAACAAGATTTGCAGTCCAGGGTATCACTGCAGCACTACAGACTTCCTTCTAATACTGTTTCTATACTTTTTCACATTTTTCCTTTATCAAAAAAATTGCACCTTCTGCAATGGATATTGCTCTGGATATTGTGACTTCAGTAACATTTCATTTAACTGTGCAGCCCTTACATGGACAACATCAAATATCATAAGACTTTTGACCAAATACCACAATACGGATATTGCAACAATCATGTTGGGAGGACTACTGGTGCTTTCACAGATCACAAATTAATTTCTTGATTAAAAAAATAATGGATAATAATGTGGATATAATGACTAAGTGGTTAAAGGCAAATAAAAAGAACAGCTAGAACAGTCAGGTAATTTCAGAAAACACAATGTAATGAGATCCAAAATCAAAGATGATACCAAGACTCATATCACAATATTGACATAATATCGATATATTGCCCAGCCCTAATGTGTTTATATCATAATATGAGATGAGTTGTTTATCCTGGTTTTAAAGGCTGCATTACAGTAAAGAGACTTTATTTTCTTAACTTACCAGACTGTTCTAGCATTTCTTTTTTTCCACTTAGTCATTATAACCACATTATTGATGATTATTGATTACTTATCAAATATCTCATTGTGTTAATATTATGAGAAAACACCAATAGTTATCCTTACAATATTGTTCCAATATTGATATAAGTATTTGGTCAAAAATATACTACAAGATTATCACACCACTTTCCACTGTGGGAGAATTTACTGTATGTTATTTTAGAGAAAATGTCCAGTCTAATATCACAGTATTGGTTTCAAATATTTATATTGCCCAGGCCCTCGACTGGATCTGCCCTAAACAAACCACTCATGAGCTGGACGGGGACAGCAGAATGATTGAAGCCTGTTCATTATCTAGATAGGAATAGCAAGCCTGTGTGATTGGTCAAAAGAATCAATAGGATCAATATTTGTTTGGATGATATATCACCTCAACTGTGAAACTTTGGAAAGTAACTGACAGAGGGCTAGTGCTGAAGGTAGGTGGAAATTCAATATTCTTGCCAACTTTACCACAAACCTGCACAGACAGACAGACAGAGGAAAAGGAGGGGTGTAACGGGCGAGGAAGGCTGGGGGGATAACAGAGGAGTTTCCCACAGATGGACAGAGCAATTTTTAACAGCAGCCACTTATCACGACCCATTCATTTACTGAACAATAGACCGATATTTATTAAACCTCATAACATTTATATCCTGCCATATCCAGTTATCTCATTAGAATATAACACCGTGTACCGTTTACGTTAAGAAAATTACCGGCTTGATAACAAAACACACCACTCGAGCCAACGTGGTCACGGTAATTCTTTCTTTATAATGTTATGACCCCAAACTCAAATAACTCAATATAAATACGGGTGGCTTGTTAGCTAAAGCTTCGTGTGATCAATAAAAACACCAAACAAGGTTTATCAACAAGGCAGCCCAACAAGCTAGCTATTGCCTGGTTCATTTGTTAGGTTGAAAAAGCCTCGATGCTAACTAGCTAACTGGCTAACCGGGGACTTGATAAAGCCATAGTCACCCAATAACACCATTTTCACCGCCACAAAATGTTACACTGTTCTATTAGTATGTTCGTATCAAACCAACAAAGGAAGAATATTTAACAGCTAGATACCTGTCGGGGCTGTTGATCCCGAGTCTGCTGTTCCAGCAGTCGCCATTACGATTTGACTGTTCACATCACAGACAGCAGCAGCGCCGACAGTTGAATTCTGATGCTCACGTCGCTGCAGCAGCACCACAGCGCCCCCAGTGGACTGAAGGGGAACAGTTTCAGTTTCAGTTCACTGTCATGCCGCATATAACAATTTTATGTATTGGTTTACATGTAGAATAACATTTTTATTTTTTTTTTTCAGTAGCTTCGAATATTGCAATGTGATATGTTTAAATCGTTTTAATAATAGTCTTACCTAAGGAGCTAGATTATGAATTCACTTATGACAATTTTCCCAAATGTGATAAGTCTCAGTAGTTTTATTACAGGGAACAGAAAGGGGACACTCTTGTCAGTTATGATTTACTCACATATGTAAATGTCAAAATTTATATGTAGTGTATATGTATGAATGGATGTGAAAGCATGTGTAGCCGTTGCTTTTGCAACTTGATTAGTTATAGAAAGAAAAGGAGAGCCTCTATTGATCCCTGATAAATTCAGGTAATGCAGCAACACAAGGCCAGAAGTAAAAGATAATAATAATAATTAGAAGTGTGTCAAATAAAAATAGGTACTACACAAGAGCTATTTAACTCAAAATAACATGGCAAGTAATGTTATTTAATAATAGTAATATGCTACTGTCTACTGTAAAAGTGTACACCATAATAACATCTGATTATATAATGATACTAAGTGTTTGTCTGCATTAAAAGAGGAATGTGATATAGAACACAATGCAGTAAAACAGTATAACATATTAACATACTATACCAGAATATAGAACAGTATTATATTAACTTTGTCTTTTTATTCTGTTATGCCTCAGTTTTATGCATATCTTCTTAATGTTGCATGGTGTGTATCATTTTATTTAAATTGATATTTTTAGTCATGCAAGTCCTTAAATGCATGTTGGATGTTGTTAATGGCGGAATAAAATCTCATAAAACCAAATAATTTTAGTAGTTTCATAAGGGTTCTGTGATGCCCATTAAGCAACAGTTGAAACTTTAAAATGGGTAAGCAAGGTAGATGTTAAAAGGCACGCTAAAATTAAAAATCAAGTGTTGCAAAGATAAGAACACAATATTAAAACATGTACTATAAATCAGCTTAAATATGTACATAAAACAAAATGCAAAAGTAAAATAATGGATTTTTACATAACATTAAATTCTTTGTAGAAATATGTCCAAATGTTAAACTGCAACTTAATGCCTTTCATTTCATATTTTATTAACTTACAACACAGGTCTTGCATGCAAGAAGACAGTGAACCACACAAAAATACATTTACAAACGTTTTTATTAGAGCTCTTGTAGATATGATCTTCACCACAAACCCATATAAAAAAAGAAGAGAGCTGATCTTGCAGCTCCAAAGGAATCAAAAATGCATTAATAATCAAAAATGAAGAGAGCAGCCTATAAAAATAGTGGTACAGTGACACAGACAGTCTGTTTTTACAAACTAAGCATGTAAAAATATTTTTTTCATATTTTTTCAATATCTTCTAAGTGTATTCTTGTGATAACAATGCTTCCTGTGTGATCTCAGATGAAAATATGCAAATAACACTGGCAGAAGATGAAACAAGAATTTGGTCCATATTTTGAATATTTTTACAGACCTTTTAATTAGCATTTGTGCTGGAATAATTGTTCCTGTTCAGTGATTTGAGGTCTCCTCTGCTGCTTGCTGTTTCTCTGAAGGGCCCAGTGCCAGTACGGTCAGCAGTGAGGTTATACAAGTTTAAGAGACAGGGCACTTCTTTTGGCGCGAGACATTGGTTGCTTTGGTGATGGCACCCAGAAGAATTTTGGAAATACACTGTGGAGCCTCTTCTGAAGATTCACGGCAACAGCGGCGGACAGTTGGAGGGGAACCCTCCTTTGATGAACACAGTTTTCCTGACATTTCCTTCAGCTTTTTTCATGAGAAAAAAGGACAGACAGATGAGAAATACCATTACAAAATTTTGGGTCAATAGCTCATAAACTTTCATTTAGAAATATTACATTTAAAATTTTCCCAGCCCAAATTCTGTCTTCTGATTGGCTAGAGACAGACTTTCTCATGTAACTCACCCTTTGCTCCAAACAGCTGGTCTTCTCTTGGTCAGGCAGGGGGCAGCATTGGGTTACAAAGCTCTTGAGAGGGAACCCAACAGAGAACCTAAAACACAGTGACATACTCAGTATGTTTCTAACCTTACGTTGTTCACAGATTGTGCACATAGGTTTGGATCATAACAATAAGATATATTTCAGCATATTGAGATTAATTTATTTTCTGTCAGAAGAAAAGGCATCAAAAGGAGCAGAAAGAAAACAGAAATTGTAGTGAAGCCAAACAAAAAAGAACACCAAGAAGGTAGAGGGGTCACAGCTGACAAAGGTACACAGTCTTTACTCTACTTGTGTAAAAACAAAAGATTCTAGTAAAAGTATAAGTACTGAATCGACTTCACTCAAATAAAAGTATAAAAGTACAGGCTCTGAAATGTACTCCAAGTATAAAAGTAAAATGTAAAACTGAAGGACGTACAGGCTGTTTATAAGCAAACCTAAGTGAATGTTCCAAGTCTCTTGTTATGTCTTTTACATCTTTTTTGTTTTGTCTTGTTTGTCTTTTATATCCTGTTACCTTTTTCATATTGTTTTTCGTCTTGTTAAGTCTTTTATGTCTCGTTACGTCTTTTAAAACTTTGTCTTGATATTTTTTGTTATGCCTTTTATGGTGTCTTGTGTCATTTTTTGTCTTGTTACATCTTACTTTGTCTCGTTACATGTTTTATGTTAAAAAAAAAAAAAGATGAAGAAGGTTTGAAAATGTAAAGAGCAGAAAGAACAGATATTTGTGTTAAAATGTAGGTTGTAAAAGTAAAAAGTTGTCAGGAAAATAAATACTAAAATAAAGTACAGATACCTGAAAACTCTACTCAAGTACAGTAACAAAGTATTTGTAGTTTGTTATTTCCTACTTCTTAAGAGGATGAAGAAGACACAGATTAAAGGACAGATATGGGAGATACTGTCTTACTTCTTTTTGATGATCTTGTGAGTGTCACATATTTTGCTAAGTGACGGTCCTTCCGCAGCAGAAGTCATATTATAATGTGGGTCAGGAGACATGTTTTGGAAACAGCTGAATTGATCCTTTGCTCCATTATCCGTGGAACAACATTGGAAATCCACCTGTTCACCTGTCTTACCCACGCAAAACCTGTTAAGCTCATCACGCCACTAAAATACAAAAGGAGAAAACATGAGATGGTACCAAAAAGGACTAAATTAAGCAAAAATATTTATGTTTGTAGATTTCCTTTTTTACCTTCTGATCAGCACAGTTGAGCACACCCTGCTTCTTTTTGCAGCACTTTTTGAATCCCTTTTCTATACGATTAATGGTCTTTGCCTGACGAGCCAGGAGTTCGTTGCCTACACCTGACAGGCACTTGACAGTGTAGAGGGGGCGGAGCTTCTGGTTGTGACACAGCGAGTCGATGGCATCAGCGGTGGGTCGTCCAGGAGGAAAGTTAATGTCAACTTTTTGGGGAGTAGACAGTTTCTTTTCCTTCTTTCTTTTGTTTCCTGTGATGCTGTAAGGAGTCATCACTCTCCTGTAAAGTATGAGGCATAAGTGTGTTTTGCAATTTGAGGTTCCTGAATAATACTTCCCTCTTGTTTCTCTTCACATCACTTTGTTCAATTTGTCTTTATCAGATAAGTTTGGTGTTACTCTATATTTGTCTTGTTGTCTTCAAATCCAATGAAAAGACCAAAATCAATGTTTTCCATTTAGACCAAGGTTACACTTTATTCTACAGTGTACCAGTGAGACATAACAAGATTATGTCTTATCAGTGTACTGTAACATAAAGTGTGACCCAGACCGACACACAGCCTCATGCAGTGGGGGCTTCAATGCTGAGGGCTCTGGCAAAGAAATACTGTTGGCATGAAGCAGAAAAAGTTGAACCTCACTCAAATTTTGCCGGTCTACAATGCAACACCATCCAGCAAGTGGATGCATTGGTCATCAAATGTTTCGTGGAACAATATAAACTGATTGCTCCTATAATAACTTTACAGAGCAGTAAAATCTGTCTTCATGATATATTATAAACCACTGCGGACTGTTTTGGTGTCTGATAAGGCTTCAAATGTACAGATCATGCTTAACTGGACTTCCTTGATCATGTCTCATTGTTGTCACTGGTAACTGAACTGCTCACCAACGCAGCCTGGTACATATTTAGCCTAATTTCCACTACATGTTAGGGCCTGACGCAACCTTTTTTTTGTTTTCCATTACAGCTAGTAGCTGTCACCTGGTACTTTTTTGGTATCACCGCAGTCGAGGTTCCGTTCAAGCTGAGCCAATACTAACAGGTGGCATGAAAACACTGCAGAACATTAACTGGTCATGCAGCACAGGACATCCTGCACAAACCGTCACAGTGTGCCCACAAAACCACACTATGGTTTCTTGACCAAGTGCAGACATATCAAGAACACTAAGCCTTCGTATCATCTGTTATAAGAGCAGTGCAGCTCCTTTTTGTGTGCATTGGTTGCAGGAGAGTGAGCGAGCTGGAGAGAGTGGCAGATGAGTGAGAGGATAAGGTGAGTAGCGAATCTGGCAGTAAATGTATAGTGCAGTTAATGGTGTACCAGCGTTTTCATCTGCTGGAATAGTGTTGCTTTAAGATAAGATAAGATAAGATAAGATAGAACTTTATTAATCCCGAAGGAAATTCTTGTGCCAGATACCTCCAAATGCGATCAGCTCTGCCTACACTGAGTGAGTACTATCTGCAGTGAAAAACGAAGTAGAAGTACCAACAGTAGAGTCGATTCAAGCTGTACCATGTAGTGGAAATAGGGCTGTTTTCTGTCTGAATGTCTGCTTAGCTTGGCCCTCAGCACTTTCTGACGTCCTTACCCTGCCTCTGTCAGTCCCAGTCCCAACTGAAAAACATCTATAGTTAATGTTACTCAAAAATGAGGAAATAGTGCATTTGTTGGGGACTATTTTCAGTGGTGGATTAATACACATTTGATGCTTTGGTCAGTATTTACAGCACCACAACATTGTATGTGACAGTGACACAAAATAAACTACAGTGTCAGTGTTCTTTGTAATGAAGTAACATCTCACACAACATTGCAATATTGTGACTCAAGTTTTTAATAGTTTTCTGGACAAAAAAAAACTCTCAACGGGCCTCATACACCAACCATTCTTAAGAAGAAATTTCTTCTTAAAACCCACTTATGCAGTTTTCATGAAGATTCTGGCATTCACCAATGTTTTCTTATGTGGGATTTGTTCTTAGGTAAGAGCAGAATCTAAGAACACTCAAGAGCACAATTATGCACATTTGAGACATACTTGTGCAAAATAATTTGCAATCACATTTTCTTCAATTCCACAGGTGTATAATATTATAGGATTTAAATTACAACAATAATTTTATCATTTTAAAATATTTCTAATAATTATTTTCAATATTTTACAAACCATTAAGTAATGAATTAATTTGATTATACAGCGTGATTATTTAGATCTTACAAATAATCTCAGGAAAGAAACACATCACAAATCAAACAGATTTCAGTGCATCTCTTTATTTTTTTTAATATATATTCATGTTTTTAACTGTCTCAGAGATCTTGGCCAGTGTTGAGACTGTGTAAGTCCAGGCAGCATCTGAGATCTGACGTAGGGCAGTTAAACTGGACCTGGAGGTAAATAAATGATAAAAATAGAACCGTTGTAGTAACCTTTTGTGGCTTTTAAATTAGGCAATGTTTGGTCTGTACAATAAAAGCAAATGCTTAAAATTTGAACATAAACTAAGCACTTAAGTAACACTTTTTAAAACACGTGTTAAAGAAGAGAATACTAATCACCTGCTTTTAGGTTTTATGCACTGGTGTTTAAATGTGTCAGCATGTTTCATGGTTTAACAGCTTTTAGATAAAATGTACTGTCACCTTGTGTTAATTTTGAAAAAAAAAAAAAAAAACAGCTTAACCTTCTGGTGGCCTAGGAGATAAAGCCACTGACAGCGCTCCAACATCTTTAGATGATTGTTTGTGAGTGAATGGCCCTGCAGTCTCATGTCCTTATGTGGGCATTAGTGGGGTGTTTACCTATACTAATTATCTGGCGAGGACAGTGGCATTCATGATTCTAAGAACACAGATATGAACTATTTCACAGTTTGAGAACATCTATTCTTAGTACCTTTCTTAAGAACAAATTTAAGAAAAAACTTATTAAGATATTGGTGAATGAGGCCCAATGTTGCCAGACACATTCTTTAAGACATTAGCATCTGTTAAACATATTAAAAGCTGCTATAGAAACTTCTGGAGACCTTTATTATCACTCTTGAATCTCACTGATTTATAGGAACTTAATGATGCTACTTAAGTAAGACTTGATTGTGAGTATCAACATTTTTATTGGTGCTCATTTGATATATTTCCCTGCATACCTCTGGCAAGTGTTGGGATCAAAGTTGAAGTCGGCACTAGAGGGAAGCGGTGGCATCGGCACCTCCAGTGTCGGCTCGTAGTTTGGGTTTGGAGCATCGTTGTGGAAGCAGTTTAGCCTGTCACTGCCTCCTTGTCTGCAGCAGCCATAAATACGATCCTTCACTGATGTGTCCTCCACACAGAAGGATTGGACTGACAGCTTCCACTGTAGCAGGCACATAAAAATAACACAGACAGTCAAGGTGAATTAAATCCTTTAATACAGACATAATATCTGCATGCCTAAGGTCGTATGCTGAGTGAATGCAACACCTGCAATTATGTAGAGCATCAAAACAAACAACGTAAGAGGAAAGCGATAAGATTAAAGTAATGCTTTATTCACTGAAGAATTTGAGACAGGTTTGTTGACTGCTTCACTGGTGCTCATGCCAAGGCCTGTCTGTTATGTCAGGCTGGGCTGCATATAATGGGCTTATCAACTGGAAACGCCCAGGGCCTTCAACTTTGTTTTAGAAATGCAAGCACCATCATCTCTGAAATGTGAGGAATGTTTCATACTCCTTTTGTATCTGGGGGAATACAAAAACATGCAAAAAAAGACAGCCTCAGAAATTAAGTTAATATGAAGATGAAGTTACAAATGCTGGAAATAATATGACATCTATAAAAGCCCTCCTCCAGATGACGTATTAAGTGGATAACATTTAGTAACAGGAAATCATATTGGTTTGGGATCCAATTTAGTCTCCACAGTGCATAATATTATGTTTTCATCATGTTCTACTTCATGAGAAAGTAATTGTGTTTAGACAAATGAGAAAAAAGCATAAACAATTAGAAGAGTGCACTCAGTAGATTGCAGAGCTCTGCCAGGCAACAGATTTTTACATGAAGAAACTACAGCAAAGCCACCGCAACTGCCAGATGCAACTTGTGGAGATTTGCAATGTTTTGAATAAAGTTTTTTGTATTGAGTAATATAGTGAAAGTTTTCAAATCTAGATGTAGGCCCAGTTTTAAATGAAGTCTTTCAAATTAATAACTAGAAATATATTACATATTGTTTTGTTTTTTTGAGAATATTATTAACAACCATGTGGCTTTACAACAATATAATAGATTTAGAAATCTACATTTTTGGAGAAACTCACAAAAGCTGAAATTCTAATAATAATAATTTACACTTGATGTTACTATTCATAGAACAGAGTCGGCATGTCCCAGTGGAAGTTGTGGTTATTCAGAAGGTAAATGTTTTGGCATATACTGTACCAGTGATTCCCAAAAGTGTGGGCCGAAGCCCACTGGTGGGCCATGAAGGCCCAGCAGGCGGGCCTTGCGAGGTCATGAAAAATAAATAAAATATTTTTAAATTTCAAATTACCTGAAAATATTTATGATTTTTTAATTAATCAGAACTAATAAAACAAAGCCATGGTATTTAAATTATGTGCTATTCTTAATTTATCTGACCTAGTTAATAGATGTTACACCTGGTGGCCAGGTAGCTCTTCATTTTTAGCCTAGCAGTTGTTGATCGTTTGGCCAAGGAGCGAGGAGTCAGCAGTTAGTATGAAAGAGTCAGTAAAAAAGGTTTTTCAGGGTTTTTCAAAACTTTTGAATCACTGCAATCACAAGAGGAGCATACAGTCAAAAATGTGCACAAAAAATATTAAGCTGATAGGTCCAGTAGTATGCAAGATACTGCAAACACATGATCCCCTCCAGACATAACAAAGAGGAATAAACCAAGAGGAGCAGAATTAGGTCAGGATGAAACAAACTATCACATCCTTATTTTCTATTTATAAAGAGAAAAAATTGCTGATTCGGTTCTGGGAGCTGTTGTGAAAACTCACCGCCTGTGTGGCGCAACAGAGCGTCATTTCCCTCCCCCATGTCTCATTCCCTTTGCAGCATGTCCTAAACCAGGCCTCGGCATTGTTGACAGCGGTGGCCCTCCGCTTCTGCTGGCCAAAACCAGAGGCAGGAAAGTAAGAGTCGGGGTAGGTGGGACGACGGTCTCCATGGAGACAGATGGCTTCAAGATTGTCAGAGGATGGCCGTGCAACGGGGAACTCAACACGATAGTCCAGGAAGGAAGAACCACCAAAAGAACGGGGCCCGACATTTGGACGACCTAAGAGCAAAGGATGGGAATCATATTGTTATCTGAGTCTACAGTAGGATGTCATACAGATGAAGAAAAATTGGAAAAAAGAAAGTAAAACAGATACAAACGGCCTCTAGGTGTTAAGACTCTTGGTCTGGAATTCCCTGAAAGAATAAAGACTGCATTATTAAACAGCACTGTTCAAGTGTTTTCTTTGTATTTGGGGAAGGAAGAGACAACAGGAGACAGGCGCAATAGCAGACACCGAGTGTAGGTAGATGCTTACCTGTCTCACTCAGGGTGTCATACTGTTCGTCTGGAGACACAATCACCTGCCCTTGGAAGTCTATAAACACAAAACAACAAACAAAGGAGGATGGTTAGGAGGCCTGTGGTTGTATGATTCATTATGTCAGGCAGCAAAGGTGACAAATGTTTCAAGTGGGCATGCAGCTATGTCAAAACAAGGTCATGACAACAGGTGAACAAGACAAGCAGTACCCCCGGTATCCAAGAACTCTGACAAGTCCACCTCTCTCTGCAACATGAATGAATCTGGTTGTTGCATCTCTGAAAGATGTGAAACAATTTATTATTAAAAAAAAAAAAAAAAAACATTCAAAAGTCTTAAATACTGCCCAGTCAATCACAATATTATCAAAATCACAGTATGGCAGAGTACTATATCCAAATCTCAAAAGCTGCAATTCTTTGATACAGATACCCTGACCTACAAAGAGATGTCTACAAATGTTTTTCTCCAGAAAGCATATGTACTTGATACTGACCCAATTTATTGTGAAAATGAAGACTGTAGCACCTAAATAATCATTCCTACTAATGGTGAATCATATTGCAATTCCAATATCTGTCACAAAATGATTTTTTTTAACCATATCTTGGGGTCATATTAAATGCTTGTGTTTTAACTGTTCTTCTATACTTGAACCAAAGGAGGTAGAATTGATTAGAAACAATTTTGATCACAAAGTAAACAATTCCTTTTGAACTGCTGTTGAATCCTTTGTTGATCAGTTGTTTCCCTGATTATTGTTAATGATTGATAAAAATTGTGGGGTGGAAGGTATAAACGTTTTTCATCTTCTGAAGGGGGACAAGCCAGAAACAAGTTAGACAACCACTGTTGTAAGGTCACAAAAACATGATTCTTATTTTCAAATGATTGTACAGTAATGAAAACATAGTTATGAATATTATATTACATTTCTGCCATACTCTGCCAATAGATCCTTGTCTCACACACTTGACCTTTAATGGGCATCTTTGGCAATTTAGTACGTCACCATAAATAAATAGATCAGAATAAGAGCTCCAGAGCCCCAGAAGACATTACACAGTCATTTTCAAAGGTTAAGTAGCACTCTGTGAGGCGAGCAAACTGAGCTTCATGAGTAAAATCAGTGGCGTGCTCCTTAAACCTAAATCTCAAACTCGAGTCCCAACCTTAAAGTAGCCTCTGGAGTAGTAAAAGCTGGCCAAATGCCACCCTGAGGAGCTGAGATTCTAATTGGTCCTTGCAGAGATACTGCACCAGTATGTGAACACACACACCTTGCATGATTTTGTCAAAGTCAAAGGTGACATCACGCTGCTCAAGGTCGCGCTCATCTGGAAAATTGTACATACAAAGATGGAGAGAGAGAGAGAGAGAGAGAGAGAGAGAGAGAGAGAGAGAGAGAGAGAGAGGGGGGGGGGGGGGGGGGGGAAAAAAAAAAAAAA
>JAJHUR010073862.1:72097-92226 GCA_027495735.1 Lutjanus campechanus
GGAGAGAAGGAGGGGGGGGGGGGGGGGGGGGGGGGGGGCAGACAAAGTTATGAAACGTTGCTTCTCGTTAATGCAAAAACAATACAAAGAGAGAGCCAGTGGTGGAAGAAGTATTCCTTTATTTACAGTAAAGCTGCAACGATTAGTTAATTAATCAATTAGTTAATTAAAAAAAAAAATTAGTTGCCAACTATTTCAATTATAAATGAGCTGTTTTAGTCATTGTTCAAGTAAAAATATCAAACATTTGCTGTTTCCACCTTCTTAAATGTCAATCTGATGCTTTTCTTTGTCATTAATGACAGTAAATGAAGAGTTTTTGGGTTCTGGACTGTTGGTTGGACAAAAGAGCAATTTGAACATTTTTGGTCATTTTTTTTAGACTAAACAATTAATCAATTAATTGTGAAAATAAGATTGACCAATAATGAAAATAATCATTAGTTGTAGCCCTAACTTGCTGTAAATAGCTTATTAGTTGCAATAGGGCTGCCACAGTGTAAAAATACTCAATTACAAGTAAAAGTCCTGCAATTAATGTTTTTTATGTTTTATAAGTTAAAGTTTGTACTTATCAGCCATCAGAAAATATACTTATAGTTTAAAAGTAGCTTGAAGGGGCAGTTCACCACAAAATCAAAAGTAAATATTTTTACTTTACACAGTTACTCAAGATAATCCGCAGACCCTGTTGCAAGCAGTTTCTTATAAAAACTAGAAAGAAACTAGTTCTGGAGAAAGAAAGTAGATCCTGAAACGGCTCACAACAAGGTCTGAGGATTATCTTGAGCAATCGGCTCATGAGTTTTGGAAAGAGACACTGGTTTTCGAGTGCAATTTAGTCCCAAAATATTGGGGAGAAAGCAGAAATCTCTGCAGCTGATATCTTCTAAACTTTGCAACTCACACCAAAACAAACAAACAAACAACAACAAAAAAGAGATCTAGATGGATAAACAGCACTACAGACCAGGGGGAAAATATGTAATTTTTTATTTGAGTTGTCCCTTTAAATATTACATATAATAGGATATATTGTTAGGAATTTGAATTTGTTGTTTGATTGAGATAGAGCTAGTTTACAGCATTTGCATTATACAACACTGCATCATACTCTACTACCTCATATTAATATGCAAAGTTGTTGTAGCTGTCACAATAAGCATGTCCATGTGACACATTTAGGTTAAGCATAATTTAAAACTGTACTTAAGTAAGTAAGTAATGTACTTAGTTACATTCAATGCACCACTGGAGATAAAAAGAAGTGACATGTAAATAAAAGTCTTTTAAAGTCTATTTGACGCAGGATTAATGTCAGTAGGTCCACAGGCGATATAAACACTCTTCCAGCAGCTCAGGCGAACAAAAATGGAGTCTGGCTCTCAGCCAACAAGCAAACACAACATTTTCTAAGAACAACAAAGAGGGGAATAACAAATGTACGGTACCAACCTTTGGATGCTGAGCTCAGTAAAACCAACACAAATGCGGTGGAGCAGAGCAGAACTCGAGAGAGGCCCTGTGCAGACCCCATGTTGTCTGTCCTGTCCCGTCCTGTCCTGTCCCGTACTGTTAGTGCTGGCTGTCCTCGCAGAGAGAGCAGAGGCCGCCCAGGAAAACACGCTGCTCGACTCGGCGGGGCAGCGCTCAGACGGAGCCGGTAATTGGTTCAACAGACGCTGCTGTGCTGTCCGTCTCAAACAAACCGAGCAAACTGTTTTTATGGTTGTTGTGAGGTTTCAGGGGGGCTGAGGCGGAGAGAGGGAGAAAGGGAGGGAGGAAGTTTTTCAACATGACTCATGAGTGATGCGTCCAGGGTGCTGCTGTTATGGTGCTCACATATGGGAAATTAGGATTAAGTCTTCAGGAGATTATCAGTGAGTCTGACAGCATGTGTGGACATGACTGTTCTTACAGCAGTTAACTCGTCATTCATCTCCCTGTCATTAGTTTTTACTGTAATTATCACATTTTTTATTGAGCCAATCAGCAGTTGTTGCTGAAACAAACAAGTCTGTGCTGCAAAGTAATTATTGGACTAATTTTAAGATTATGTCCAGAGCAGTATTTAGCTTTTTTGGGGCCCTATAAATTAAATGTTATTTGGGGGGCCTTTATTGATCTCTTAACAGTGACAGCGTCTTACTTTGAAGAGCAGTGGGGAAAAAAGATCCTGTCCCTTCTGAAGGCTATTCTGGATTTTTTCTATTGCCCTCAAGAAAATCAGTCTGCAAATCAGGCTGGAATGTGTGTGATATGATAAGACTAAGGTACATATCTCTGAGCTCCCTTAAGGGCATCTGATCAATAAACTATATGATCTGAACCAGTGTGGGTATGTCTTTTATGTGCTGTGAATGACTGCAATAGGATTACTCCTGCTCTGCACCTGCCATTCGCTCAGTCACACCTCATGGTGGGCCAAAGAAAACACGTGTTAGCTACGCTGACAACAAGCCTCAAAATTTCTCAAAGTTAAAGAGGCATGAAGTTGATTGTGAAAAGGTCAAATTTTAGAGCAAACAGACTGAAGTATTTATTGACTTTGTCAGCTGCAACAAATAATAAACAGCTGTGTTTATTGCGCAATGGGTGTGTTTTTGTTATGTAAGAATCCCAATGTGAAGAGGCACTATAAGTCAAATCATGATTAGTTTTCTGTCAGTTTTTCTGAGGGTCCAGAGGAATATATCTCTTAACAATATACTGTAAGAGTTAATTAAATGACAAAGATCCCCTGCTGATTAACTACTACTGTAAGTCTTTCTAATGAAAAACCTTCTCAAAATAATGTCTTAGTATCTCTAAATGATAACTTAGACATCAATCATTATTTTTATTTAATTTCTCATTATTCTGAAATTATTTTGGGATGCTAATGCATTATTTTGAGATAGTAACTAATTTTTTTGAAACACTAAGTCATTATGATGTCTTGCAGAATCTTTTTTCATCATCAGCATTGGCAGAAATGTGCTTCCATACAGAGAAGCAGAGCCTGGCATATCCTGTCTCAAGTACAGGTTAATGTAAGTATAGTTAATGTATTTTGTTTAACCCTCCCTGCCCTGCTTGTCTTTCAAAGTCCACACCCATGTTTGTAACACAAGCTTTCTGCTAAATATTATTCCACCCTGAACAGATTTTGTGTTTCAGACTTTAGAAAAGTTTAGCTGATTATCACTATGTAAACTGAACTTGATGTTAGATATCAGTGGAATGCTCCTTTAAATACTTGGGGAAAAAAATTACAAGAATTACAAACAGCATCTATCACTATCAAGATCATTCTGATTGTTACCTCGATTTGTATATTGTCCATCTCACCCGCAGCACTTGTGATTTCCTGTTTGTTTTGATATGAAAGGCCTTAAATTCCTTGTAATCTCACCCTGAGTTTTAGTCCAGGGTTATCCTGGCCTCACAGATTCCAGTCTAAGAGGCAGACTGTGACCTCTGCACAACCCCTCCCACCATTTTCTCATAAAAAGAGACAAATCAGACCAGAGAAGAACTCACTGTGCAGCTGCAGACTGTACTTTAATGAGTTTCTACGGTTTGCTTGCTATAGGCCACAGTTAAAGCGAATACGCACAAGATTATCCTGCTTTTGCTGCTGCTCTGCCCACAGCTCTTTCCCATCGTATACAGTAGATGTAAGGATCAAAGTTTTCAGTTTGTGGTTGTGAGTGATGAGGGTCTGGAAACTGCTCAGAAGTGTTTGTCCCGAGTAGAAATTCCCCTGGGAAGTCAGAGCAAGGAATGGCAAACAAACCCAGGCGGGGCTGCAGTGCACTCCCTCTCATACTCATACTGGAGAAAGATGGCTGCTGTTTTGTCCTGAAAGTATTGTGACAATTGAATGCAACAGATTTAGCATTTTTTTAAACTACTGAAACCTGATTTTATGCTCAAAATATGAGCGTGAGTTGGCAGCACTGTTTGGTTACATTGATTGTGGCCTGGTTTCTTTTACTTTCAGGAGTAAAACCCAGGTGAGATCAATTCCATGTCTCCTTGGACTTTACAAGCCAAAATATCTCAGCACAAAAGAAAATAAGTTTAAAGAAGTCAAAACTCCAGCCACATTTATGTAGAACAACTGAATTGTTGGTCCACCATGTTTTCGACCTGTGGCCTTCATCAGGGTCATCATGAAACTCATTACAAACAACATTTAAAGCTGTTACAAGGAACTTTCATATTGTGTTGATTTTAGAAGCCCTGAAGGACAAATGTGGGAGTCTTTCACTGCCACTTTCTGTAGCCTCTGTGCATGGGCAAGATGGATTATCTTGGCAAAGGAGGAGTCCTCCCTAACATAAACTTAAACACATTTGTGAACAAAATTTGACAGAAATAATCTTTTTGTGTGCGCAGAGGAAGTCTTAGATCTTCAACTCATGGAAAATGGGAGCAAAAACAAAAACGTTTTTATTGAGTATAAACACAGCCGTTATTCTCCCTGCTGGTTTTATTTGTCTATATACTGTATATTTGCATCAATATCAAATTGAGACTGTTTTATAACCAGTTAAAACTCCTTCTTGTATGTTTAAATAGTTAATGTGTTTCATGATGACCCTGATGAAGGCCACAAGCCAAAATGCATTGGTCTAACAATAAAGTTGTTGCGTACTACAAATGTGTAAGGAAAAGTTTTGCCCTCTTTAGACTTTTTCTCCATGCAAGGGAAGAAAATTAAGTTGTGCCAGAAACCCTGCCTCTGCTTCTACATAAGAAACAGAGAAGAAACCACAGGAGAGAATTACTGTGGGTGTAATAGTTGCCACCAGTGGGAAAATGCCAATTAAATAAACAAGAGTTCCATTGTAGCTGTCTTCAATTCAACATGAGAGAAGAAAATGTTTACCTGATGTCTTTCCAAACCAAACTGAGATATGACAGCACAAATCACAGCATCTGGAAGTTGTTTAGAGAGTTGCTTTTTAACAAACAACCGCACACAGAAGAAGATAAAAGCACTACACGTTTTCTAACATGACATGAGGTTCATGCAACATCAAATCTTTGTGGCTTTTTGTCATATTTACCACATCCAATTGACTCAGAGTCTTTTAATTCGCTTCCTCTTTACTTGGTTAGTAACAGTTTCTGTCTATGACAACCTGATGTCAACTTTCCATTTCCAGTCTGCAGAGGGGTCATCCACAGTGACTAATATTTCCTCTGTTACGTGCTGCAGCTGCAGCTCTACTGTGGTGCTCGGACTGCCTGGATATTCTTCAATATGCTACTTAGAATGATTTCATGTATCACTTCACAGTTATGTCTACAATAAATAAACAGTTTTTTGCTGCCTTAAAGACTTTCATTATCACAGCTTTACCAGAAATTTCCCTCTACTCAAGTCTTCCACAGCTGTTTATATTAGATGTTTAGATTAGATGTTTTTTCCATGAAATAGACAAATAAAGTTACCACGTCTGCTTGGTATCACAGTTTCAGCAGTTTATTAAAAGATTTACAAGGAATCATCTTTATTATGACTTCAGCCATTTCAGGAACAGGGAGGACTACTTCCCGTCATACAGTACTTAATGCTGAAACCTTTCATCATCTCCTCTTTACTCATGGCTTTATTCAAAGATATGAAGAGAAAACAAAATATATGTACGATAATCTGAGAAAAAAAGAGGACAAGTTTGCACACACAGGAAGAGACGTCTACTGTATCTCCACTTTTTTTTTTAATTGAATATTTTTTCTACATTTAATGCAACATCTTTTCGAAGCTCAAAAGATATAAAAGCCTGTAAGGATTTATTCAAACACAAAGGATAAAATCTTAGAGGTACTGCTGCTTCGTGGGATTTATTATTAATCAATCTGTGACAACATCAAACCTGAGGAGAATCATTTCTCTTAAGACATACAGAAACACAGAGGCAGGTCGTCTCTTGTTCTTTGGCCGTGTTTAGCACTGAATATGCACACAACATATCATATTCAGCTCTAATTGGACAGCTGGTTTGTGAGGGTTGCCATGGTGAAGACAGGGGGGTATCATATAGTTTACAGACATTTGATGTCTTCAAATTGTTCATGTTTTGTCAATTAGAGATTACAACTGTTAACATGGCCACTAAATAAGATGAACCAATCACAGATCCAGCACAAAAAAACTCCAGTTCTGAGTTTAGAAAAAAACAAACAAAAAAACTCCCAGGCACTCTCTTTAAAACCATTAAAATGCCTTTTTTGGTCATGGCATGGCCAGTGACTCCCTAACGACAGCTTGCACACTGAATTGCTTCAGAGTTTGTTAGTTTTGAGGTCCAACATGACCATGCTGTGAGAATGAAGGCATTTTAATTGTTTTTAAAGAGAGTGCCCTTGTTTGTTTTTTTTAAACTCAGAGCCAGAGTCTAAGAAGCACTCCTACCCAAACATTTTTTGATGCACAAAGTGGTTCTGCTTCCTTTGAGACATCATGACCTGGCAACAATATTTGTGTCTCTGCTGTTCTTTCTAATTAAGCAGCACTCTGAGCAGAACATGTTTCTCTTGCAGTCTTCAAACATGCGGAGAGGGAAGGAGGACCTTTACATCTCATAAACAAACTCCCCTCAAATTAATGTGGAACAGTCATGCACAGAAAGAATATATTAATTCTAACCAGAGAGAAAAACGCTTATATGGCTATTAAGCGCAGATATTTTCCTATTCCCACTTGAAAATTCCTTCTGATCTAGCCGGTTTGGACCGGTCTTTTCTGATTAAGGAGGTTACATGAGGCATTTTTAATCTGATTGGGCTATAAATGTGATTATTGGTGGAACATTAAGGTGCATGTAAATGCAGGTAATGAAGCTGAGCTAACGTCAATCAATGTGATATGTGTGATTTTTTTCTGGATGGAGCCTGTTGTTTGGACTGAGAGAGAGCACCTCTGGTGGGTTTGGAAACAACTGGTCGTCACTCTGAAGCATCAGAGATAACTGCACCAAGATAAACCTCTATCAGCCTCCTGTATGGACTACTGCCTGTCAAGCAGATGCATTAAAGCAATGCTGCAGCCAAAATCTTTCTCTTTAGAGGCGGAAACCAAAATATACGCTTGCTCACAAACTCAACAAGATTGTGTACGATGAGCTTTTCAGCAGTGTAGGCCAACTTACTTGGCCAGATCTAAGTGAGAATATTCTGGGGGATATTTAGCACATAAATAGACAATGGAAAAGTGGACTGTGTAATGTTAATTATATTATTAATAGGGTGTGCATGTGTGGTCAGTATTTGGATCATTTGATGCTGTTATTTTGCTCCTGGAATGTGATGTTTACTTCTCAAGAAGAGAAACATGATAATCTCCTTGGTTTGTTTGGCTCTGGCTGCACATGTGTTGTTACTATATGATTCTTTGCTTTTATCTTTTTAAGATTATTCATTGGGCATTTTTGCCTTTATTTGATGATCACAGCTGAAGATACAACAGCAAAGGGGAGAGAAAGAGGGGGGACAACAGCAGCAAATGTGCTGCAGGTGGGAGTCGAACTGGCAGCTGCTGCAGAGGACTGACAGCCTCAGTACATGGGACGCACGCTCTAGTGACTGAGCTACAGTAGCTTTAATTCTGCGGGTAGTGAATGTTTTATACTCTGCCCTGCCTCTTTGAATCTGTATGTCTGACTGCATAAGTGTGACACACAGTAACTGTAGAGACAGAATCACAACAGCACATCCTGAGAGAAAATGAATCCCACTGACAATTTACTGTCAAAGAACAACAAAATGCATGTCTCCCTGGAATCATCAAAATAGTTTTAAGCTATCAAAATATTGAAATTTAGTTTTGACACAATCTACAAAATAAGCTCTGCTGGGTCTCATATAATATTTAACACACTAAGATTAATGTGCTTTTCTTATTTATTTTCATTATTAGAAAAATAGATTCTGTCACGAAGTAATAATGAGACTTAAAATAATGTACGACTGTGTGTTTGCATATTGTAAGGAATCATCAGTGAGTGTTCCCCGGCAGCAGCTCTGCCTCAGAGGCAAACAGCTCCTTGTAGAGTGGAGGGAACAGAGAGTGAGCGGTGAGCGGGTAACGTTGACTGAACCAACGCAGCTTCTCCATGTGCAGACTGCACAGTGAACGCAACACTGCCATCCTCTGGTACAGCTGCAGGGAGGACACAGGACACACATTTAGACTACATTGAGGAACATGCAGGTCAGATCAGAATAATATGTTTGCTTTTTCAGCTTTTAGCCAATCAGAGGACTGTTATGTAATGAGATAAGTACCTTGTGCATTAGACTTTCTTGGTTGTCTCGGTGGAGAATGTGTGTGAGTCCCAACTCGACGCTTCTTTGCACTCGCTGAACTTTGATTCTGTCCTCCAGACATGGACGATCTGCTCAGAAAGACAAAAAAACAAAGATGGATTCTTTTTAAAAAAAAGGGTACACCTTAACAGACATGGGAGAAGACCAAGTCATTGTTTCGCAAGTCTCAAGTAAGTCTTGAGTCTTTGCACCCAAGTCCCAAATCAAGGCAGACAGAATTTGTTTGTTGATTTTGAGGCCTATCTTCTCCCCGGTCTCCATCGTGGAGAGGAGGTTGTATGGCTCAGGTTCCCCTGGCAACACCTGAAGTTGTTCAACATCCTCCTGGATCCACATTCTTTGCATATTTCACAATTTTATGTATCAGAAATTTTGTCATCAAAATCTGTATTTATTGAGACATGAGACATCTATTGTGTGTCTGTCCTTTCTGAGAGGTGGATCCCTACTTTGTGGCTCTCCCTGAGGTTTCTTCCAATTTATTGGGAGGGAGTTTTTCTTTACTCGTTTGAGGGTCTACACTACAGGACAGCAGGTGTTCAGATTGTAAAGCTCTCAGAGGCAAATTAAGATTTGGGATATTGGGCTATATATAATTAGAACATTTGATTTGACTTGACTTGGTAATTCCCAAATCGTAAACCTTGCATTTTGTGTCCTAAACAATTCATGATGCACATTCCAGTAAATGTAATGCCATTTTAACAACAGAGCTTCGACTTGCTGTGCTTTGTGCAACTTCAAATGTCAAACAAAGGTGGAACTTGTTGCATCTCTGTCTGCAATTTGTAACTCGCACATTTTGCATACTGCAATTCATTTTCTGAACAACCACGGCATAGTTTTTGTACGTGAACAGGACTATCATTGGTCTAATTTTTTCCAACTGGAGCTCAGTAATACAGTGTTAGTTCTCCATGGTTCTCTCCTGCAACTTGATGCTGTCAGATTGGTTCAAAGTGGATCTGGGGAATTAAAACTTGCTGGGAATGAACAGCGTTGATGTGAGTTAATTCAGGAAAGTCAAGTGACTGAAGTCCAAGTGAAGTCACAAGTCATTGGTGTTAACATCCAAGTCGAGTTGCAAGTCTTTTTTTGATTTTTGTCAAGTAGAGTCACAAGTCTTTAAATCTGCGAGTCTTTAAATCTCCAGTCTACACTTCTGCACCTTACCATAGACTCAAATCACTCTACATAAGTGTGAATGGTCCTGGTTCACTGTGTGGCCTGTTAATATGACCATTAACAGCCACTAGGGGGCAGAGAGACCACTAATGTGGTAGTGAATGCGTGAATGAATGAATGAATAAAATCACAGGGCAAAATAAAATGATGCTAAAAGCGTGAATTGTACTTGTCAACAATTTTTTCTGATATATGTCTACTGAAAGCTGAAAAAGTGAATATTTCGGGAATTATTTAGACATAAAAATTACATGTGTTTACAAAGAGATACACTAACTGGATTTAGCCTTAAAGAACCATCAGTGTACATCTAAAAATGTAGGCTGGGTAAAACTATGCAAAATCTAGACTTAAATGGACGATGGAGAGTAAAAAGCTTAAAATATGTTGTTCATCATACTGGTAACCAAATGGACTGGAGTGCCCTCCCACTTGTTTATGGTCCAAAACCTGAGGACTAAAATGCAACATAATTGAGGGACAGGTGAGTTGATCTTACCTGTGTTGATCAGCACTAGAGCACTGAAGAGAGCAATCTGGTGCTCAGTGAGCTTCAGAGCGCACATACCATGGGCAAAGTCAAACACTGCTGTGATTAAATCACCACATGCTGCAAAAAAAAAAGAAACCACAGAGTGTTGACAAACCACTGTATTTATATATCTCACAAATGGTTTCAGAACTGCCTGTGCGCCTCAGGTAAGAAGCAATGGGTGGAGAAATCCTCACCCAAAGACTTGAAGACTTCAGCTCCTGCAAACTTCCCGTCAAAGAAGACAGTGTTGTTCTCTGTGTTGAAGAAGCGACTCATCCTGACCAGAACCACCTCCATGGAGCCTGGGCGAAGAAAGGAAGGAAACGGATAGGTTAAAAGAGCAACTCCATCATCATTGTCTTCTGGGTTTTTCCAAACGGAAACTCAGCCGTTAGCAAAAACCAGTGACATAGGTTGAAGTGCTGTTGCCCGATCAGGTCCCTCAGCCTAGGGGGTTTACATGTGGCAACATCATCATGTAGAAACCTACATCAGGTCACGTGGGAAAATGTTTTCATAAGGGCATGGAAACAGAGTATTTTGATGCTAAAACAGAAGTACTTCAACCAAAATTTGATTGTTTGGTTTTGAATTCACAGGTAATGCTACCGAGAAGCTACAGAATGATATGCAAACTTAAAAAAAAGAACAAAAAACAATGGACTTGCCCTTTACAAGATGAGAAAAGAGAGATTTAAAGGGGTAGTTCGGAATGTTTGAAGTGGGGTTGTATGGGGTACTTGTCCATAGTCAGTGTATTATCTACCGTAGATGGTGGTCGGCATGCAAGTTTGTGAAAACAGCATGGAAGCTAGGCAATGAACTGCTGTCGGGGTCCTACTTTTATGTGGGACTGCACAGCATTTTCATCCCTTATCCCACGTCCACCCCATGGAGACCATGTCCCACATTTTGATTGGCTCTATTTTTCAAAAGTCACAACACTGAAGGACAGACACCTTTCTAAAATCTGGATTTTATCTTTTGGCTGTGAAGAAAGCAGGACAGACTGTCTTTAAGGGCCTGTCAAATTGCTGACATGTGGGTCAAGTGCAGGTTTATGAACCTGTCATGTACATTTAGAAGATATGATTAATCTACCCCAAAGAAAAGGAAATGCAGCTAAAACAAACACTGGCAAACTATTTATCTCTTGTCTATCATGTGATCAACTAGAGAACAAAGATGTTATAAATTGTTATACAGGCCAAATATTGCTCTCTGCAAAGCAACCAGATTCCTTTGGCAATAACAGTCATTTTACCTCGCAGGACACAGGGGATACAGGTCTACCTCTGCCTCAATCAGTTTGTTTGTTTGTGGTATTGTTTGACTTTGTTGCATCTGACTATGACTCTTGCACAGTAGTACATTTCTTAGCTTCCAACACCAGTACTCCTGCTGCTTCTCCAAACTGGGGCTGTGCTGACCACCATTGTAGGTAATATACTGACAATACTTGAGTACCTCACACAACACCACTTCAAAAAACCCAAACTATCCCTTTAAAGCACTTTAGACTGTGATTGAAGGCCCCTTCTTGTAAGTGACAGGTAAACTCACCAGTCTTCAGGAGCGCAATCTGGTCGTTCTGGCTGAGTGAACGGAAGCCTGGGACGTGTTTTGCAAACTCCACCACATACTGCACAGCATCAGTCAGTCGAATGGCACAGTGCTGCCACATCTCGTCCACTGTCTGAAAGGGAGAGTGAGATGAAGAAAAACAAGATTGCAGGCTGAGTTTATCTCCAACAAGTCCTTTTTTAACATAACATTCAAATCTATATATAAACTCCCCCCTCTGTCCTAACCATTCAGTCTGCTGCTCTTTCTTGTAATTTAGCATATCAAGTTTCATATTTCATCTCTTTATTTACTATAATTAGATATCATAGCATATGTGCTACTGAAAAGCAGTTTTTGGAGAATCAACAAAGTCATTAACTTTAAATTGAACATAAGCATCCTGTGTGATCAAAGAGGGAGAAGAGGAGGGGGAAAATGATGAAACATGCTCTTTCAGTTTTCTCTTTGATGAATCAAAAGTACCCTCCGCCACAAGCCATCTGAAATGGCATGTTTTGTTTTGAGACTGTATGAGTAAGGTCACATAAATGCAAGAGGAAGCCTGAGAACCAAAAAAAAAAAAATACAGCCGTCTGGTTACTTTGCTCTGGTAGGCTTGGATCTCTTCTCTGCTGAACAGTTTCCATCTGAGAGCCTGCAGCTCCTCCACTCTGTACTGGCTGGTCTCTCTGTGGGAGCGCACAATGCTGGCACACAACTCATCTGGGGAAAAAAAAGAAACACTCTTAAATATTAAAAATACAACACACTTCTCAATCTGTTCAGATTTGGTATTCTGGTATCCTGAGTGATCTGATCACAAGTGGACAGCTCTAAGTACAAATGTGAACGCACCAAGGACGCATTTGAGATGGAGACATTGGAAGACCGACTATACTCTGCTGACATGCTGTAGAAACATCATTACCTGCCAGGATCAGCATCAGATGCTTGTGAACACACTTGTAACAGCAATATCCCTCAACAGACTCCCTTAAAAAAATCACATGACTTTGAGAGTTGTTAAGTTAGAAGAACCTTTATAAACTCTGTGAAATGCTGTCTACAACAAATTCTCAATTTCTGGGGCCTTCTTGTAAATTTGGCAAATGTTATACTTTAGGTTATTTCTTTCTTTGTGTAAAAACATTGTGTCCATTTGTCTCAGAGCGTTAGTTACTACTGTTGGGCCACTACTTAAAAACAATGATGGATTTTTAAAACGTGTTTATCTGCATACAAAGCAGGAAAGTGAAATGGCAAATTCTTAATCATTCGTGCCTTTTTGTAAATTCGGCATTAAGTTGTTTCTGTGTTTGTAAAAAACGTGTTGCTGTGACGAGCAGTCATGAGAGATGCTCTGTGGTGCGCTGGGACACACACTTTTACTTTCTCTCTCACAGCCAAATCGACGGTGATGGACATTCAACTGACAAAATAGCCCCAGTGTTTATTTGCATATAGAGTGGGGAAGTGAGATCCGATCACAGGTGGTCACTCAAGACACGTCTGGAGACACATTGCAATGCAAAGTGTGAACTCAAATACTCTGAGTTGTGCACTTGTGATCGGATCACCCAGAATGCATTGCTCACTGTGCTGTTTGCTCACCTATGTTTCTCAGAGAGTGAGGATAGAGGCTGTAAGGATCCTCCAGAGGGTTGTAGGGATGAAGCGCCATCAGCTCGTGAGACGGCGGTCTGGAGTCAAATCCTTACATGAGGAATAGAGACAACAGAAAAAATAAGGAATAAGCGGATGAGGATGAGGGAAAGTGCACACAGTGAAGTGTATACACACAAAAGGGCCTCACCTCTTATGTCAGGGTGTCCGCAGTTGTCCCCCCTCCCCTGGGATCTCGATGTGGGAGAGACAGCGGAGCCTCTGTAGATCATACTCGACACCTGCGACTCATTTGGGGAGCACACCAGGTAAGGGTGGACATCAGTGGTGTAGGACAGCACCTCGGCCTCTCCGGGGAAGGAGTAGGCCATGGGCTGAAGGAGCTGTGGGGAGCGGTCTTGACGGGCCTTGGTGGGGTAAGACAGGACAGACTGGGCGTCCCCCTGAAGCTGCTGCTGTTGCTGCTGCTGCTGTCGGTGCCTCTCCACTTCAGCAATCAGAGAGTCCCGCTGACGTTTGGACATCCGCCCGAACTTCACCGCTGAGGCGGACACAAAATTAAGATTCGAAAATTAACAAATGCTGTGAGTGAAGAATATAGTGTGTCTGCCTGTCAGTGTCTTTGTGTCTCACCATCTCTGCTCATGCCCTGTGCCAAGCATTTCTGCAGACGGCAGTGTTGGCAGCGGTTGCGACTGGCCCGATCGATCTGACAGTTGCTCTGCCTGGAGCAGGAGTAGGATACAGTCGGCAGCTGGCTGCGCCGGAAAAAGCCCTGAGGGGTTAAAAAAGCCAAGGATCCATTAAAATATTCTTTTTAAGAGGGGACACTACAGCTGAAAACATCACCTTTTCATGCCCTGATTTTGGGACATTTTGCTTCTTTCAGACTAGTAGAAAAAAATGTCCAAAATACACATTTTGATGTTTATTTTAGTTCTGGAAATTACAATACAATACAAATCTTTAATGGCTGTTTTCTCCAAATGAGATTTTTCTCATACTCTGAAATGAAATTTGTCCTTCAGTAGCACTTTCATAGACTAAACTTTCCAGTTTTATTCCCATCTATATTCTGAAGGTGGGGTTTGTTCATACATCATTCATAGCCTGATTTAAATGACATTTTATTTTTTTTAAAAATATCCAAAATTCCTTCTGTAATACCCTTTTATTTTAATATATCAAGGAAATGAAACAAGAATTTTGGCATTACTGGCTTTATCTAGTGTTCACATTTCTGTTCTGTAAATGTATGCAAATGAATGTATATTTAATTAACAATTCCCTTGTTTGCATATCTAAAGTTCAACTTAAGTGTTTAACGTAAGTTCATGTAAATAATGAACAGGGGAAGTTGCACGGTGATATCAAGGCTATTTGTTAAAATTTTGACCCTATTTTGAAGTGTCTCACCTTGTGACCAAGATATCGAGCTGCACTAAATCTACAAGATATGATGTGTTTGTTATTGGGCTTTAGAAAGGCTTGTAGGAGATTTTTTTTAACCTTTGGGGGCTAACCCTAATTTCACAGATAGCTTGTAAAAATGTTTTTATGCTAAACTAAGCTAACATTTACCAAAATGTTGAACTGCTCCTTTAACACTGATAAGTCATATATGTGTGTTTGCACAGCGAGCATGTGTTAATACTGTCATGTTACCTTGCAGCCCTCACAAGTGATGACTCCATAATGAACTCCAGAGGACTTATCACCACAGATCTTGCAGGGGATAACTTCAATCTGGGCTGAAGACACACAGAGAAATAAGAGCAGGTATGTTAACATTTTCAAATGCAGCCCTCTTCTACTTTTCTCCACACAGGTGCCAGTTCACAGCCGCTCAGGTAACACACCAAGAGGGGGACAACACAACTGAAACACGCATGCAAGCAAACAAGAAGTAAAATTTATTATTTTCAATCAATTTGAAATCAAATCTCATTAGCCTATTCAGTAGTAAACTACTTTTGTCATGTATTTTAGGTAGTTAATTTTAAACTACATATTCATAGTGTTCTCATTATGTTTTTTGCATTTAATGAGATTCAATTTCTATATGATTACAATTACCTGTGGTTTGCAACCAAGATATAGATATAGATACATACTTTATTGTCCCCATGAGGAAATTTTACTTGGACAAAGCTAGAACTGTCAATATGTGTGATCAAATACTAGAAATTTTCTAGAAATTTTGCATTTTCCTGCCTTGCACCTACACCGAGTCAGTCTCTGTTCATTTGTACCTTCATGTAATAATATGTAGTTTAAATGTATTTGAACTACTTTTTAAAAGCAGTTGATAATTTAAAAGTAGTTTCCTCTTGTTTTCTGATTCATAAATCATTTTAATATCTGATAAAACATCAATCTAAACTTGGTCACTGTCAGAGTAAAATATGCCAACTTCAAAATGACACTGCACATTTGTACCCAGAGAAGTAAACTGGAAAGCGATTCCCACTGTGAGAACTTAAGTCTTGTTCTGCTGTACTTCCCCTTAAACATCTATCAGTTGCTGCGTGACCAAAGGTATTTTCCTCCCCAACACCTTCTGCCTTAATAACAAATGAACAAAATAACGTCAAATATGGGGAGGAGAGAGAGAGTTCTGAGGACGTGGAATATTTGCAAATGGAGAAAGGCGGAGAATACGAAGGTGTCAACCTCAGAGTGCTTTCAAGTGGTTGACTGGCTTCTCTTTCGCTCTGACTGTCCCTCTTTCATGTCACTTCTGTCTTTGTGAATCCTTCTCTGTCTCGCTCATAAAGGACACAGCTGCCAGTAATGCACTGTCTCTCCTTCATCACTGCCAGTAATGGCCATCCCCCTTTCACCCCTCTCACCTCCCCCCATGCCCCTGATCTCTGTGAGCTCTCACACCCTCCGGGCTTTTTGCTTAGTGGCGATTTTTGGCTGAATCAAATGTCACTTGATTCACTGAAGGATGTTATCACAGGTGTGAACAGTTTTGTGACATGTCCTGACAAATATCTCCAACACAATTACAGAGTGCATCACATACTGCATAACTCACATTATTCAGCATACTTATGAGGGTATATGGCATATTTTGGTACATTTTGTGACACTTTATGGACACTCAAAAATACTGCATTGTGGTTTTGTGATACAATAAAAAAGATTTGGGGCAATAGTTCACTTTTGTTATCTGTCTTTACTGTTCTTTTGATTACATAAAAAAGTGAATTTTTATGCAGATTTTTCACATATGGTAATGTGTTTTTCCTACAATATGACGGTTTCTAAATTTGGATTACCCAAAAGAAAATAACCTAAAAAGAATATTTGGATGTAACCCAACATTTTGATTAGCGACTGTAATTTAATTACATATTTTTTCTCGGAAACAGAGATTACAATTACATTTATTTGGTTACATGTCACTAGTTACTCTCCAGCATTGCTGGTATCCTGTTACAGATTTGCATGAAATATTGTGTTAATTAGCATATGAATTCCTGAGTTATGGCCAAAAAAAGTTTTAAATTGGTTAAATTTTGAGTTCAAGTGGTCATTTGTGCCAAATTTGAAGCGATTCCCTCCAAGTGCTCCTGAAATATCACATTCAGGAGAGTGGGATGGACATGAGGTCACAGTGATCTTTGACCTTTGAACATCAAAATTTAATCAGTTCATCCTCGGGTCCAACTCGTCATTTGTGCCAAGTTTGAAGAAATTCCCTCAAGGAGTTCTTGAGATATCATGTTCATAAGAATGGAATGAACTGAAAACATAATGCAATATATCACCTTGTTTACAGTATCGGAATTAATTGGAATTAAGTAATATCACACCCAAGGCTGTGCTGCTGGCCTGAATATCGTTGCGGCTGTGATTCGGTCATAGAAGATGATCACAGCCGTGATGATATTCAATCCAACAGCTCAACTTAAAGTGTGATGTTGCTTTTATACAACAGTTAAACTGGAGCAATTTATTAGCTAAAAGTAATAAGTGACAAGAGATTACGGTTTCTTTGTTTTTTGACTAATTTATTTGGCACCACCAACACAAATAACTGCAACTGGGCTGGGATGGGGCTTTTGCTAGCAAGAAACATTTTCCAGCACACTAGTGTCAGCGCGCTAGCTACTGTGTGTAGGTGGACACATTATCGCAGTAGAGCTCTACTTTAGTTGTCGGGATGGATACACAAAACTGTCTCTAGACTGTATTCAGCTTAGACTTTGTTCTTGTTTATATTTTTGAGACACAGACCGAACAAACAGACCTAGAGCTCTTGAAAAGGAAGGACTCGATCTGCTGCAATTTGTTTGTGGTCGGAAAGCAAATGTACCAACAACAGGATTTCATGAAAAGCTGAACTGCAAATAAAACCAGCTTATCGTGAAATCTGTTCAGGAAGTGATCATATAATTGAACTGTGTAATCCACGTATATATTTATGCAAATAATTTCACAACAATAGTAACACTTATTCACGTAAGCGTGGGTGTTTTCCCTGATCAACAGATCAAAAGCTGTTAAAACTGCTATGGTTTTATCCGACTTCATGTACTACGTCAGATTAAAAAGTGTGTGAAAGCGATCCCAGAGTAATAAACCCTGAATCATGTACAAGACGCCTCCTGTCTCCTGGTGTCTCTATGGTCTCCATCTGTCACTGTAACATTAACGTAGACTAACAGTTATTAGAACATCTATAAAGCGGAGTGATACATGTAGTTATTACTCCCTGTGGCGTTGTACTCCATATCAACACTCATGCTCGTCTCATCTCTCGTCCAATCAAATTACTTGGTCGGTACTAACTGTTGTATGATACGTATATTGCATAGTAACCCTTGTATCATGATATGCATTCTATCGCCAGATCCGCGCCAACACTCAGCCCTAATATTTATAGTAACAATGACTGATGTCACACGAAGCAGAGCACACAGTATTCTCTTTTTTTCTTTTTTCTCACCCTAAATAATACTTTTTATCTATTCCTGCCATCTCCTCTCTTCCTTCCACACATGCACTGAGGGTGTGATTGTTATGTCTGCACATTGATGCTCATTACATGCAGTAGTATTTCCGTGCATAACTGTGTCAGATTTGTTCGAAAGTGTGTGTTAGTGTGTCAGTGTGTGCCCTCTTTCTCTGGTGCCACAGGGATCACTTGAAGGCTCCAGAGGAGGACAGAAGATCTGAGGTAAAACACACTCTCTAAATGCGGATGCATGTCTGATGAAGCGGACATAATCACTGCACAGCTGATTAGATTGCAGCTGCTGCTAATAGAGGTGATTTGATTGACCTCAAGATTCACCATGATAAGAGTTTTGAAGAGTATTTCACAGATTTGACAATGACACTGGAAAAGATAACTAGATGATTTGGTTCAAATAAACCACTTAACAGAAACACTACTCTGCAAGCTAAATATCATACGTTATCATATTGTATATTTGGTAAAATAAAGTTTCCGAGCTGTGACTGATTGCATGACTGTCAGCAGTGCATGAGAGGTGGTCTCTGTTTTTCACTATTTCAGTTCTGATTGTCAACCTCAAACAACAGGAAATCCACTGTGACCCACAACCTTTCACTGTTCATACACAGCACGGCATGCACACACTCACACATGTAGCAATCACACACACACTGCTCTTCCAATAACTTTCCATAGCATTGATAATTCTCAACTGAATTTATCTGAGAGTGTGAAATCTAAAGTATGAAAAATACCAAAACAGCGTCTCCAGTCTGCCTTTGATGGCACAGGATACCGGTGTCTGTAAGTGGAAATTAACTTAAAGGGACAGCGCATGCCAAAATCAAAAATACATATTTTTCCTCTCACCTGTAGCGCCTTTTATCCATCTGGTTTGTTTGTTTTACTATAAATTGCTGAGTTTTGGAGATATCTCTTTAATATGATGGAACTAGGTGGCACTCAGCTTGTGGTGCTCAAACCTCCAAAATATACAGACATTCATAATTAAAAAAAAAAACTCAAGATAATCCACATACCTTGTTGTGAGCATTTCATGTGGACTGTATTTTTTCTACTGAATTACACCCGCAAACCCTGTCACCATGCTAGGTAGTTCAGTGGTGCTAACACACAACTAAGCCAAGGAGGACGCCATTAATGTATACATCCATAATGTGACCATCCATAATGGTCACAACCATGAGTAGATGCACGCTTCCCTCTGTACAGTGATTCGGTTGGCAGCAGAGGTTGCATTCTTCTTCTTCTTATTATTATTATTATTATTATCACTATTTTTACAATTCAATCACAATAACATTTAATATACAGAACAAATGTACAGATTATGCATTTATCACGGGACGGAAAGGAAAAGATGAACAGAGTCACCGATCATGCAGTTATTTTTAATGTCAACACCACCTGAAGCAGATAAATGATTTTTTTTTCCCGTAGTAACAGTGGAGGGCACTAAAGTACCACAGCCATTCTGCCTGAGCAGGCAAATATGAAAAATGTAAATATGAACAACTCTGGTCCTGGAAGCACTCACTTCACTAGGAGGAAAGCAGCATGCACTCCTTCTGCACCGGGGGCACGGCTGCACCTGTGACTCGTAGTGGTCACAGACACGCTCCAGTGCAACCAGTCCGTAGGTCATGAACGAGCAGTCAGTATCTGCGTAGTGAGACGTGTTGAGTACGGTGTTGAGGTCAGCGATGATACCTACATGCTCTCAAGGGAATGTTTCTTTGATAGATTTAGTAACCTCCATAATATTCTCTGTCTGACAGTGAATTACTTAACATCGGCGTGAAACTGCTCACAAGAAGGTCTGTGGATTCTCTTGAGTAACTGAGTGGAGATTTCTGGAAAGACACATTGCTGTTGAGTTTTTCAAATGTTTTTTTGTTGTTGTTG
>JAJHUR010073863.1:0-10535 GCA_027495735.1 Lutjanus campechanus
CAAAAGATATTCAGTTTACAGTCATATAAAACAGGGAGAATCAGACAATCTTTGGTGTTTTTGCTTGAAAAATGACTCAAATGATTAATCAGTTTTCAAAAAATGCAAGGGACTTTCTGTCAATTAACTGATCAGTAACACAACAAATCATTTCAGTTTTACTAAACTGTAGTCTAAAACGGTGGTACATTTTGTTCATGCTCACGCCTCAGGTTAAAAAAGTGAGCAGGCAGCACAGACACGAGACATTTTGTGTTTTGAGAAGACCTGCAACACTGTTCTTGAAGTGATTTAATATCTTTGTATGTAGATTTAAATGCTCCATTGTTTGAAGTTCAGGCCAAGTGGAGTAAAACACTGAGTTGAAATGTGGTTAGTGTGTTAATTCTCTGCCATCACATGAGCACGCGCACGATATCTTGGCCTGAAAAAGGTTTTTATCTTTGACCCTCGTTTATCTTTAGATGCTGATTCAGCTGGACTTCGTACTTGTCATCTAAAAAGAGCACAGCTGAGTTCTCAGGAAAATGAAACTTACTGGGACTGTAGGGAGGATTAATAACATGGAAATGATTAATGAACAATTAATGTCACTTTTCTAGTATAATGCCAAATATTTTTAATTACAGCTTCTCAGAAGTGAGGATTTGCTGATTTTCTTGCATGTGATAGTAAACTGCATTTCTTTAGGTTTTGGACATTTTGTCGACCAAACAATTAGTCAAGACAAAAACTGACAGATTAATTAGAAATGAAAATAAATAATTGTTAGTTGCAGCCTTCATTACTGGCAGAAGAGATTTAATTACATTGCAAGTTTCCCCTTAATGCAGCAGTTCCCAAACTGCAGGGGGTCGTGATCACCAGGGGAGAAATAGAGTAAAACAAAGTTAAATAAATACAATTTATGTAGAGGAAATAAACAAACAAGAGTTTGCTGATGTTATCATGGTTTATTTCACTAAAATTAAACTTGAATCCTTTTTTTTAATCAGTTGCTTCCCCTGTCATTGCTAATTACTGATAATAATTGTGGGGAGGTGGGGCGTGACCTTTTCTCAGCTTCTGAAGGTGATGTTCTACATCAGTGAGGGACACGATGTACAGTTGCAGGCGTTCTTGTTGGTTTCATAAAACTTGTTCACTAAAACCAGTCTCACGTCCGTTAAATATGACATTTTTTGCATTTCAGTGTTGATTTTGGACGCCCGGCAGAAGAGGGCAGAGGAGCTCAGACGACTGACAGACCAGTCGGCGTCCATGTCTGAGGAGCAGTTGACTGAACTGCGTGCAGACATCAAGGTACTTTAACAACACTGCTGCTCTCCTGTGTGTCCTTGTCTGTCTCTTCCTCTGAATGTTCGACTGAATTCACCGCTGACTAAATGTGAAGTGGGTGTTAATCGTCGAGTCAGTACTGAAAGTAAATTTTAAAAAATTCATTTGTTGCAAGTTGTTTTCTTTTCCAAGGTGAAACATTAGCAGAAATAATTGAAAAAGAACAGCAAATATGTTTACTTGCTGCAACATAATTGGTTGTCTCTTCTTTTTTTCTCTGCAGCACTTTGTGAGTGAGCGTAAATATGACGAGGACCTTGGGAAAGCTGTAAGATTTACATTTGATCTTGAACCACTGAAGACGAGCATCTCAGCGTTTGGATCAGGTACAGGATTTGTTCGTCTGTTTTGTCTTCTTTATTATTTGCTTTGAAGTGAATGTTTCTTTACCTCCTCATATTATGAATCCTGAATAATAACCGGCACTTCAGCTGTGCAGTGTCAGACACTCGGCTAATAACAGGGTTCTGACAAGTTCTTGAAATCCTTAAACACTGGAGTTTTAATGTAATGTTTTCAAGGTTTGAGAAGTGCTTTGATTTTGGATAAAGTGCTTGAAACTGCTCGAAATTGTTGTCACATTACTTTGACAAGAAATCGCTATTCTGACTGAATAGTTTGCTTTTAGATAAAGAAATAAAATAAGTCAGAGAGCTTAAGTGCTTTTGCCTTTTGTAAAAAGACAACAACACTCAAGCCTCGCTTGTCGCTCTGTATGTGTGTGTGCATCTATTGTGATCAGTCAGTCTTTGTTGAAATTGAAAAGTTAATCGAAAGTCATTTGCCTCGTAATTGTTTGAGTGATTGGCTCAGCGAGGTTATACTTGATGCCAAGTCTGCTTACAGACAGGTGATAAGTGGTGATAAGAATACTTAACATTAAACATTTTAAATGACTTGTAGACAAAGCTAAAAATACAAAAACACTCCAGGTCCAGTAGCCACCAAAGCAGAAGATCAAAACTTAAGACGTTTCTGATGTGTAAATCAAACAATACATGACTTGTGCGTATCATGCTAATTCCTGTGTGACTTTAGGGTGGAGTGTCCCATTCTAATCCAATACACTTTTCATCAAATTCAGCAAATATCTCCTCACGGTCCTTTAGCTCCCCGTTCTGTGTGTGTGTGCTGGAAAAAATAAAGTTTCCACACAGCCCTGGCTCTGTAAATGGGGAAACAAAAAGTGGCTCGGACTGAGCCACACAACACTATTCCAGCCGATCATGAGGGACAGGGAGAGGGAAAAGGACACTAAATCTTCTGGAGGAGTTCAAATATAAACAATCTTTGTCCAGAATAGCGCACAACACCTTTAAATTGACTAAAATTTGCTACATGCGCATTTGTGCAGGCAATCAAGTGTTTCAGTTTGGCATCTAAAATCATTCAAAAACTAAATATTGTCCATGAGATTATCTGCTATTAGCAGTGCTTCAGCCCCACTCATCTCGCTCCGGTTCCACATTTACAAATAGATGTTTGTCTTAAAGTAACACGTGGCCATCATGTGGTTTCAGAGAGAGCCAGGTGTTTCTACTGGGGAAAGCAAAATATTTAGAATTCATCTGAGCTTGAACTGGGATTTATCCTGAAATAGGATTATTAATTCATCTGGCTAACTTTGCTGAGTAAATGCACCTATAGACCGTGCCATAACAAATATCTTCAGTGAGAAGGGTTCTCCGTGTGTCTTCCAAAAGTATGTAGTTCAGTCAGGTGCTTCTGAGATCGAGGACAGCAGACTTGAAGGTGGGGGAGGGGGCTGGAGCACACTGATTTATTTGCAGCCTTTAATAGTGCAAACATTTTTTGCAGTTTTAAAAGGCTGCAGATGAATCAGTGTGCAGTCAGTCCCTTTTTTAACCGTGAAACAAATGTCTTTAGTTCATTGCATGTCACACACTGCTGAGCCTTTATTAGACTCTTCTCACACAATCTGTCTGAGGATGTACAATATCCGTTTTGAGGCATTTCAGATGGTGTGAAGAACGCCTCTTGAAGTTTGAAAAATTAATGAATAACAAACACACTGAATAAAAAAAAAACCTCAAAAGAGGACAAGGAATGTGTTAGAGCAGCATGAAATGCAGATTTCGAAGTGAGTTTGAGGAAAATATGTTTTTAGAAGTAGCATTACACTAGTCACCAGTGTATTCTGCATCATTATTCTAGTGACAGTCACACCCCATTCACCCCCGCTGTTAAAATGGGATCTATGCCCAGATATGTCATGCAGATAACACCTGGTTGTTTCAATGCATTTCCTTTTTGAGATCTGATACCCAGAGCAAAACCTGTATGTGAGAAATGTGAGGTTGGAGCACATCAGCACCAGACTCCCTTTAAGAGTCACAGAGTTGTTTATGAAACTCTGTGACAGATTCTTAACTATTCTCCCCCTCTTGTAAATTCAGAAATTCCTGTCTTTGTACAAAAAAACAATATTGTGCCAGTTTGTCCTGGTGTGTTGCAGCACCAACATGTAGGTTCCTCTATGAAGATAAATTATTTCCCTTGTTGACAGCAGATCAGCTGCAACAGATTAATGCAGCGCACCGTCACACACATTTATTTCTTACTCTACATCATTCTGTATCACTCTATATTCATTTCCCACCAGTATTTCTTTCATTTTTTAAACAGTTCTGTTGAATTATGCATCTTTTGGTGCTTCGAAGGCACAGAATGTCAGTGTCTCTTTCAGCCTTCTCTCTGCTTGCTTTCTAAATTTGACAACAACCCATATTTTATATTGGCTAAAAACAAATATCTCCATCATGCTGCCAGCACGTTGTATGGATTGTGTTTATACCTAAGATCCGCACACAGTGCATTTACACCTTGCATTAACACATGTTTGTCCTCGATAACATGTTCAGATACAGATCGCAGGTGTAAATGGGGTCATGGTGTCAGAAATTCTGTATTTTGATGCTGCATTGAAATCCTAAATATAGACCAGGTCAGTGGGCTGCAACCAGCAGCTTCAGAGCTGCATGTGTCTCTTTGTCTCTGTTCCAGTGGCTCCCTGCAGCTTTAACAAAAAATTAAACAGAAGTGAATGTTTTTTCCTATAATTGTAATTTTCATTTACCACTGTTGAAGGCTTAAAGTGATTCTTACATCCTTTAATTGTAAAAATACATTGCCTATACACCAAATAATAAATTGTAATAGTAAATAATTAATAATAGTTTTAATGTTTCATCAACTAAAATGCTTTTGGTGTCTTTGCCTCTAAATTTCACCAGTGGCTTGTCTTGAGTCTGCCTAGGATAGCTATGGATGCCAAATCAAAAAAAGAAAAGTCTCTGAGGAATATTAAGAATTGAATAGTTGTTTTTTTGGTCAGTAAAGATTGAAGACCCCCTCGACCAGGTTAAAAAAAAAAAGAGCTGCAGGTTTACAAGCTAATTTAGTAACTTTGCTTCATGGGACAGTTGCCAGGTTGGACCGTTTGTGATTTACTGTGTTGTTTCTTTTACAGTTTACCATCCGCGTACAGGCTACTCAAATCGGTCCCGCTGTAGCTCCACGTCCTCTTCTGTCGCCAGCCCGAGCCTGCTGGAGACTCCTCCTCCTCCTCCTTCCACCCAGACCCAAAGCACCCCCAGTGAACACCGCCCTCCACCAAACAAACAGGTCAGCACATCCACATGCACTTCTCTTTACTTCAGCAATATTAACAAGTCCTAGTCTTCAAATTGACTCAGTTTAAATTCTCCATTCAGATTTTCCAAGGCAACAGGCGTACTTTCCAGGGACAGGGGTATCACTCGGGTGGTCAGCGGTATAACGGCGGCTCCTACCACGACAGGAACGCCGGGCGTGCTAACCACCGCTACCAGGGCGACGGCGGCTCCTCTGGTCCTTCTTCACAGCACTCTAACAACTCGAGAGGTCCCTCCCGCTCCTCCACGTCCTCCTACAACCAAGACCGACCCTCTCATAACGGGCTGCCCCAAAGGTCTCCGCGGATGCACTGCCCTTGACATTGGAAACCCCGGTTCTCAATCAAACCCATCCACTAACCCTTGCACTCCCCTCCCCGTGCCCTCCTCCCCCGACCTCCCCCTCCACACTCTCCCCACCCTTTACTAACTCCTCTCAATGAAGAATAGAATACCAGTTTACATATTTCTGTCAGTTGAGCTGTAGTGCCACCTCTCTGCATCAATCTATTCATCCCTCAAACTTGAAAAGCTCCCACTGTTCTGTAATCGCTCTTCCTCTTTCATTTGGTTTAAGTAACATCTTCTATCTTTAGGCCCCCTGTCAGACATCTCATCGCTGTGCTGTTGTCAGTCTCTGTTATTACAGTATGCAGTTAGAGACTGACAGGATTACCTGCAACAATTTGTGCACTATTGAAGTTGAAGTCTTAGTACTATTTCTATTTTTGCTGTGGCTTATGTCAGCTCTCTGATTTGCACCTCAGATCTTTTTTTTTGTTTGTTTTTTTTTTTGTTGTTAAATTTTCTCGTCTCCCAGAACCATTTCAATGCCTTCACCGTGGAAAACGTAGTGAACGTGCAAAAGTAGTTCTAGCATTAACAGGGAAGTTATGTCATCAGGAGAGAAGACATGCAATCAACACTACAGACTATCGTTAATCTTTGCAAGGTGAAGAGAGAGAAAAAAAAAAAGAGAGAAACATATCAAACTGTAATCCAGAGCTTTTCGTATGGCTGCTACAAACTGTAGGGAACTTGTTAAAGCTAGGACTTAAAATGTGTCAGAGAGTGACTGTGAACGCAGAGGTCGCCCTCTTAAAGGAACAGCTCGACGTTTGAGAAATAGCTCATTCACTTTCTTGTCGAGAGTCAGATGAGAAGATCAACATACTTCTAATGTCTGTACGCTAAATATGAAGCTACGATCAGCAGCTGGTTAGTTGAGATTAGCGTAAAGACTAGAAGTGGGTGGAAACGGCTTTTTTTAAACTGTCGTTCTGTAATGAAATCTAAACCGCACTAGCTTTCTTGAGTTATTTTTTTTGTCCCTGCTGTGCTGTGATTGGCTACTACTTGTTGCCTGATGATAGCTGTAAGCACAAGACTCCCTAACGATTTGTGAATGACGCCACTTCGGTCCGTTGCTCCAATGCATGAACAACGCTGTCGTTAAAACCGGCCTGTGAGCAAACACACATAAATGCAAGAGATCCAGTTTTTCTGTACAAAAAGCACTGAGACATTTACATTTCTCAACTGAACTTCAATGAGTCATGTTGTATTCACAGGTTTGTGATCTACGTGGAGGAAGAAGAAAGGCTTTTTCTCTAACTTACTCCACAAAAAATCATGAACCCTTGAATATAAAAACGACGAGGGCTGAGTGTCATTTAAATAATTACAATACCAGTGCCCTTAAAGTGATACAGAGTGCTGCATTCGATAACTTTTTTCTGCTTCATTCCTTCACGCTGAACTGCTCGCTTTGAGGTGGTGAAGTCGAGCGCGGTGTATTTGACAGACTGTATGTATCTGTAGCTGCAGTAGTGGAACGCCTGCAGTCGTTTGCTGCGAGCAGAACCATGAAACGGATATCATTCTTTTTTCTAGATACGAAAAGGAGTGAATTCAAGTATTGATTGGAGAAGTTTCAATACTTTAAAGGTATTGAGTACCAGTACCCGTCCCTAAAAATGACTAATTGAAATCTGATGAGAAATGTAAACATTGCAGTGTCTTTTTTTGTTTTAAATCCAGACTTGTAGGTGTTTAGAGGCCAGTCTTGACCAGACCAATATGGCAGCAATGTGATGTACAATCCAAAGGTTAATACTGCGTCTACATCAGCAGTTTGGAGAAGTTTAGTGAGGAGGCTGTGGTGGATGAATGGGTCAAACACAGAGCATGGTTTGGACTAAATAGACTCTTTCACAATGTTAACCATGTTGTTATAAAGACTTTCTGGCAATCACAAGGATGCATCAAGGGAATGAGTACTAGCCAATCAGAGCACAGCAGGGCAGGACTGTCTTGGCCGAAACAGCAGCTTCTTATCTTGTGTTTATTTTATGCAAAACTGAAGTGAAAAAACTACAAGTTGTGGTTTTACAAGGTTATATGTCCCAGGTTGTTTTCCTTGTTTATAGCCTTTGTGCTGAGCTAAGCTAATCAGCTGCTGGTTGTGGCTTCATATTTACTGCACACATGAGTAGGGATGGACTGATTTTTCAGTATCGGCTGCAGATGTTTATCTGTTTTGTCACATTAATTTAGCGCTCACTAAATAGTGTGTTAGGTTATTTGCAGTTAGACTCAAGACGGCAGTAGTCGGCGTACCCAGCTGCTGTTGTGCATCCCTACACAAGAGTGGTGTCCAACTTCTCATCTAACTCTGTCCAAGAAAAGCGAACTAGCCCATCTCCCAAAACGTGAACTGTTCCTTTTCAATGTTGCCTAAGGCAGTGATAGATCGCCCTCCCACTGGCCGACAGGGTTATCGTCATGTGTGCTGTCGTCCTCGGCTTGCTGTCCATTATTTTATAACAAGAGAGGGCTCATTACTTTTTTTGTAGGATATTGTTAAATATATTCAGAGTCACAACAAAGGAAACTGTCCATGACATGCTGTTTTTTCTAGTTCATCCTTGACATTTATTCAGAAGGATTTTCTTCCACACACCGTTTGTTCTTTGTGTTTTGTTGTTATATGCACATGAATGGCATATTAAACGACGTGCTTGCCTTTAGTCATAGAGAGACTTCACATTTGCCTTTCTAAGAGACATGGATGTCTGCGTCATGACGGCTTTCTAATCAGATGGTACTCGTAGAGCTGCGGACGTGCGATTTATAAATATATGTGTGAAAATAAGATGCAAGATCTTCTCTTCCCCCTTTTTTATACACTCACTTTCTCCCGTCTGTGAAAGTAAAACTGATCAAACTGATGAATGCATTGGAAGGTTGAATCGATCTCACAGATTTTGTTTCCTATTGGCTGCCAAGTAGACGCTTCGAGGCCGTTGTTGGAGTTGCGTCTCATCGTAGTGTCCACGGTCTGTGAACAAAAAGCTGGTGAATACCTCATTGCTGATCCTTTCGACGCGGCCTGTTCTCACGCCGTCTTCTCGCAGTGGGCTCTCATGAAGGGACAGGGACCCCCGGGTGATTCCTCACCTCCTCTCTTCTTGTAGTTATGTACATACAGTTTGTGGAGCTGCGAGGCTGTAGTATAAAACTGGTTGTTACATTATTGCTGCATCTTCTTCATAACGTGTCGTCTTCCCTCGAGCAGACTTTGGGGAAAAAAATGAATTTAAATATTGTTTTCTCTCTCCCCCCTTTTTGTTTCCTCATGAGTTTTCTCAGCATAGGGAGATTTTTCTTATTATTTGAGATTAAAAAAAAAAAAACTTGACTCCATATTAGTGAATATTGTGGGAAAAAAAGAGTGCTAACTTGTTTGCAGTCTTTGGAGAATATGTGCTGCAGTGACACATAAATAGGTTACTGTTTGATTTAAAGGAGTAGTTTGACATATTACTTTCTCAAAGTTTGACAGCACTTCAGATAAAGCACAAGTCTCACCTTTATGTTGGTTGTCAAAGTGAGTGTGGAATGGGCTCGTTGTTGCCCCTTGTGGCCAAAAGCACCCACTACAACTGCAGTTTTCACCAACTTTGGTTGTAGTGGGTGTTTTCTGGAGCTGCAATTAACTGTTAATCTGCCCATTATTTTGTTGATTAATTAAGTCTATAAAGTGTAAAAAAAGAAAGAAAAAAGAAAAGTAAGAAAATGTTCATCACAATATCACAACCAGAGCCTGAAGTGACGTCTTCAAATTGTTTCTTTTGTCCAGCCAACAGCCCATTATGAAAAAAAGATGCCGCGATAGAAAACTTACTTGGACAAGAGACAAAAAGTTGAGATTCATGCTTCTGTCTTCTCAAACTCTAGTTTGCATTTTTCTCCTTGGAGAAAAGACTTCAAGGATAGAGACTAAATGGTTGTTTTTGGCGAATGTACGTCTGGTGGTCCGCCCCACTGTTGTTAGAGAGCAGCACACAGCTGCATCCCAAAGCTCTTCTGTGGAACCATCCACAAGAACCTTCTCCCACACACTGAATCACACGGTCCCAAACGGGGCATGGAAATAGCAGGGAGGGAGGACAGCTTTGTTTCATATCTTAAATCCAGATATTAGCTCTTATGAAGTTTACTGATTAACACGTTTTCTTCTTCATACTAAAACTGAGGTGTAAAAATGACAATTTGCTGTTTACAGAAGGTTATGTGTCTGGCTATTCCTGCCTTCAAATGGGGGTCGTGTATATTGTGTTTACAAGAAGAGTCCATATGAACCCCCCTCCCCCGTGTGCAAATTTTGTAAAAAAGTTCAGAGTTCATGAGTTGTTATGTGTTTGTTGACATTTTCAGAAATGGCCGAGGCTGTGCAAGTTTATTTTCCGGTGAGTGGTATATTATAATTTTAGTTTTATTGAGTTTTTCTTCATAATTGTAGAATAATATGAAAAGATGAGCCCGTTGGGAACATCAACTTTTTTTTTTTTCTGACAGGCCTTTGCATTTCCTGCATTGACGTTTATGTTACCTGCTTACCAGCTTGTTAAACCGTCGGCCTCTGTGGTTTGTAGACGCCGAGTTTTGGCATCCGTTTTGCTGTTGCAGCGGTGTTGGCACGACTTTAACACTTGAGCGCCAAGCATGTTGTGCACACGGGATGCTTGGCGCTCCAGTTCCTTTCGAAGGCAGCGTATTTCTTGGCTGTGATCAAATTAACTGGAGCTGGTTGCCCGGCAACTGCACACAGCCAAGAAATAGTCCAGTACATAACCTCCTGTTTGACAGCAAATTGTCCCTTTTTACACTTGGGTTTTTGTACAGGTTAGAAAACAGAAAGAGGCAACGTGGCCAGAGCCAGGCTAGCAGTTTCTCTCCGTTTCCAGTCTTAATGCTAAGCTAACCTGCTGCTCACGTTAGCGTCACGCATGGAAATCATTCTTCTCATTTATGCTGTACTTTGGTAAGAAAGCGGTGTGTTTTCTAAAATGTCAAACTACTCCTTTAAGTGCTTTCAGAGGTGGTGACTTTATTTCACAGAGATTTTTATTGACTGACACTGTTTGGGGAAAATGTACCAGATTTTTACAATTTTCCTCAGTTTGAAATGATCAAACCTGCAGGACAGAAGATAAATCATCTTTTTTTTTTCCAGCATGT